>JABUQX010072310.1:10000-35000 GCA_015478945.1 Trachelipus rathkii
AAAACGTAACAGGTCCTATATATATTTGAATCATAAAATCCCTATATAGAAAGTCTATTTATGGTCCATAAAGATACCCTGTACTATTTTTTTTGGGCTAACGAGGTACAGTTCAAAGAGGATACCTTCAGACTTCTATATATTTATATATATATATATATAATATATATATATATATATATATATATATATATATATATATATATATATATATATATATATATATATATATATATATATATATATATATATATATATATATGGTGGAATAAAAGGTGATGCAAGTGGTTAAAAGGCAAGGAGAAACGTGGTTTGAATCTGCTAGAAGCCAATGAATGAGGTTTCAAAGAAGAATGTTGAAATTTTATAAGGAGGGAAAAAGAATACTAAAAAGATGCATACGTAGGAGGGAAAAAGAGGTAAATGAACAGTTTGGAAGGAGGATGAATGGGAACTTACAAGGAAATAGGAAGCTCTTCTGGAAGGAAGCGCGTAAGGTTAAGAATCTGCTTAGAATAATGAATAGGGATGGTGCTTTCGTAACTGATGAATTGGATGTGAGGGGGAGCGGGGCGGGAATTTTGCCGAAAATCTGCATAACATTGGCAGTGATGAAGGGTGATAGTGAATGTGTGTGGGTTTGATGGTGCAGAGAAGGAATATGTATTTTTGGGATGAGGTCATTAGTAGGGAGGAGGTAGTGAGAAAGTTGAAAATGGTAAATCTGCAGGTATAGATGAAATTACTGGGGGTGAAATGATCAAGAACGGAGGCGAGATGGTAATAAATTGGATTTGGAAGTTGTGTAACAGCGTTTTGTGGAAGACATCGTTCTGAAGGATTGGAGAGAGCAGTAATAATTGCACCCTTATATCAGGGTAGGGGGATAAGGGTAACTATAGAAACTATAAGAAATTAGTTTATTGAGTGTTGTTGGGAAGATATATGCTTGTATCGAAAGAGTGCGTCGAGTGACTGAAGGACTGATTGGTGAAAGAACAAGGTGCTGCGCTTAAGTGGTAAGAAGCAGAGGATCTGTGAATGGCTTTGCATTGAAACAAATCGATTGAAAATGAGGAAGAAAATCAAAATTTATTTAGGTTTCATGGATTTTCAAAGTCGTATAATAGGGAAGCTCTATAGCCAGGTCATTAGTGATATAGTGTTGTGGTGATCTCTGAATGGAATCAAAAGTATGTACGACAACTGTGAAGTGTGTGTAAGAATAAATGGTTGAAAATGATTGGTTTAATATTAATAACGGAGAGAGGCAGGAATGTGTTATGTCTCCTTGGTTATTCAATTTGTATATGGATGGGGTTATGAAAGAATTAGAGGTGGGGATAGCAGGGGAAAATGTTAGAATGACATAGAATGGAAGAGAGTGGAGGGTGCTCTACCTGTTATATGCGAATGATTTAGTTTTGTGTGGCGAATCTGAAGAAAGTTTGAGAGGATTGGGAGAGGGCTTTGGCAGGGTGTGTAAAAGGAGGTGTTTGAAAGTAAACGTAGAAAAGAGTAAGGTTATGGTTGAGAGTGATTACAGTCCTTGGTGTGAAGTTATGTTGGATGGTGAGCAACTGGAACAAGTGTCTCAGTTTAAATATTTAGAATATATTTTGGATGAAAAGGGAACAGATAATGCAGAGTGTAGTAGGAAAGTTGTCAATGGTAGGAAGGTGGCTGGAGCAATTAAATCCTTGGTGGATGTAAAACGACTAAGTCTTAAGAGCGCTACAGTCTTACATGAGGGTATGTTGTTACCTGTATTAATGTATAGTAGTGAAACTATGGTCTGGAATAAGAGGTATAGATCTAAGATTAAGGGAGTGTTTGGTGTGAGGAGAACTGATAAAATGAGGAATGAACGCATTAGGGAGTTGTGTGGTGTGAAGAAAGGAGTAAATGAAAGAATAAATGAAAGCACATTGAGATGGGACCGGCTAGGAGCCCGAAAAAAGTGGATTGAGACAGTAAAGGAATGCCTGGAGGAGAGGAATGTGAGTTGCGAAAAGAAGGGTGCATAATAGCGGGGTTTTGTGAGGGGGTATTGTTGTGTCTTACCTGGGGCAATGTATGAAACCTAAATTGACGAGATGCCATAGTGAGGGTCCGTCGCGATTCCGTGAAGCTCTAGGGTGGGGTTTTTGTCAACTTCGAGTTCTCAGTAAAGGGTATAAAGGGAGTAGTAAGGCTGGGCTTTCTTTTCGACTTGAGTCATATTCTTCTACCACTTTTCTGTTCTGCTGCATGCGACGCATCTTACCCCCAGTCTTGTGGAAAGGAAGTTGGTGATGATGATGATGATGATGATGATGATGATTATTATGTTGAAATATATATATATATATATATATATATATATATATATATATATATATATATATATATATATATATATATATATATATATATATATATATATATATATATATATATATATATATATATATATATATATATATATATATATATATATATATATATAGGCTATTCCCCTTGATCTTACTCCGAAAAAAAAGCTTTGGGAAATTTAATCCGAATTTATTATTTTAGAGGGATAATACATTTTATTCCCTTCTATAGACATTATTATTTTTATAATTTATAAAAAAAGACTTCTTTTCGCATTTTTTTAAACTCTACATCGAATTTAAAAATATGCGGTTTAAACTTATTATTAATTTATTGACTGTTGTTAGTTAGGCTAGTGTTAGCCTAGCCATACCGTGGCGTAGCTTAACTCGTAGATGAAACCTGACGATATTTTTAAAATAACAGGAAACGAATATGTTTTATTAGATTTTCTCCAAGAATGCAATATAATAAAACAGGAGAGTTATATGAGATATGTCAAATATATTGATACTATTTTAGATGCAATGAGTGCAAAAAATCTCAGATCACCCATTCTTCGGCAATGACGA
This sequence comes from Trachelipus rathkii, assembly GCA_015478945.1. Lineage (NCBI taxonomy): Eukaryota > Metazoa > Arthropoda > Malacostraca > Isopoda > Trachelipodidae > Trachelipus > Trachelipus rathkii. The sequence goes on from JABUQX010072310.1 coordinate 12,928, forward strand.
TTTGGGTCAAAAAAAAAAAAAAAAAAAAAAAAAAAGTTAATAATTATAATAATATGAGTAGAAAGCCTATTTAGAGAATTTTTATACGTTTCTCGTTAAAATAAATAGACTTTCTATTAAATTTTGTTTTAAGCCCCTCCCCTACGGGGTATGGAAAATGTCCCCCTGTGTTCTCTCTCCATTCACGCCCCTACCTTGCTTTTTAATACCTTTACAAATAATAATATATATATATATATATATATATATATATATATATATATAATATATATATATATATATATATATATATATATATATATATATATATATATATATATATATATATATATATATATATATATATCGGAATAAAGGTGTATATAACATATATATACACCCTTTCTTCAGAACAAAATCAAACGGATTTCTTACTCTCGAGAACGATCAAAAACGTCCGTTGAAAATAGGATATTGTCACGTCGCAGTACCTCAGTTAGATATCCAAACGAACGCAAATTTACATGTTTCGCTTTGTACGCATTACTTCCGCCCACCTTGGCTCTTGCCTTCTCCTTCCCGAAAGGAAATTTAGTCTTTCTGACGCTGTAAAAGCAACCAGTTGTGAACGTTGACGAGTGAAGTGGAAGTGATTTTTCTGATTGGGTAGTTACGCATAATATATATATATATATATATATATATATATATATATATATATATATATATATATATATATATATATATTATTATTTATATATATATATATATAAATATATATATATATATATATACTCCTTCTACTGCTTGGTATAAAAGATATCTGCTTTAGTCAGAAATAAGGAAAAAAGACTAGTATTCTTTCGCAGTGTTTTAATATATATATATATACATACCTTCTATGTATATATATATACCATACCTAATATATATATATGGTGTACAAAATATATATATATATATACACGCATGCTTCTGTATATATATAGATATGCCGTATACAATATATATATATATATATATATATATATATATATATATATATATATATATATATATATATATATATATATATATATATATATATATATATATATATATATATATATATAATATATATATATTTCTCTCAGTCAAATATTTTTTTCTCACAGTCAAATTTTTACCCATTTATATGATGAGATATCTTGGTTGGAAACAAGCTCGAGGGCAGAGCTCTCTCATTTAATATCTAACCTCGAGGGACAAAAGCTGAGGAGGTAATGAATCTCTAGGTTTTGTAATTTTATTAATAAATAAATATTGTGGTATTTATGCTGATAAAAATATTAACTATCTGAGAAAATTATCTAAATAGAAAATTATTTAAATGTTATATGAATGTAATCTAAAGCATGTAAACAAAAATCAGTACATGCAACCAAATTATTGAATGTACAATTTAATATCTTAATCGAAGCGTTTTATTACAGCGTAAATTGTTTATGTGTTTATGTAATATTATTCCTAATTTTCCTTATTAAATTTTATAGGTTTTTTTAACTGTCGATTTGAATCTCTGCGGAAACGCACAAAATAAATTGGATATTGATACTGAGTGTTACTCCAACTCCTTGATAGTTCACTTATTTCTCAAGAAGAAGAAAATTGTGACAAACTGACGGCACATTGCCAGAATCCGACGGATCTTCTCACGAGTCAGAAAATTGCAGGCAAATGATACATAGACAGTGCAGCAAAACCTCACTCAGTGTCCCCATAACACCCTCCAAGGAGGAGGGCAGGATAAATAGTAAGAATACTTCACAATGAAGGACCTAATTCTTAATCAAATGACCTCATTAGAGGCTCCATTCGATTAAAATTATATATATAAATATATAATATATATATATATATATATATATATAGTATATATATATTATTATATATATATATATATATAAACTACTCTTTCTATACTATATATATATATATATATATATATATATATATATATATATGTTAATGAAAAAATTATTTTTAATAAAAAATATGTCCCGGGACGTTTCGCGAGACTGGCCAGTCGTATTATAAACAAAGAAAAAAAAAATAATTTTTTTTATTATTATTATTATTATTATTATTATTATTATTATATTATTATTATTATCGTAAATTGCCCTACAGTGTATGCTACGCTAATTTTAAGGTAAAAATTTACATAATAAATAATATTGATAGGTCTAGTAATTTGTAATTTTAAGGGAAAATTTGATGGTGGGGTGATATTAGTAAACAAAGCTTCATATTGGAAAAATAGTGGATGGTGATAATCTAATCAAAGAAATTTTTGATAAAATCTACACTCAAATTCCTCTCTCTTTATAAATTCATAACTATATAATCCTCTTTCTGTCAGCTATATGAAACCAATTACATTAAATAAATCTTATATATATATATATATATATATATATATATATATATATATATATATATATATATATATATATATATATATATATCTATATATATATATATATATATATATATATATATAGATATATATATATATATATATATATATATATATATATATATATATATCTATATATAATGACATATATATATATATATATATATACTATATACATATATATAATATATATATATATATATATATATATATATATATATATATATATATATATATTTTATATTTGTGTGTGCGAGAACCACATATAAACATTATACTATTCAAGGAAGGAAGAGAAGTTAAATTCAAGGAAGGAAGAGAAGTTACAGAAAAGAAAGAGAAAGAATTTGCACTCTGAAGTGCTCCATCGAAGCATTTGAAGCAAGGCACAAACACACACGCGTCTTTGTGATCCAAACACAATCACCGCTCACAATCCTTAACTTCCCTCTCTACTCCGCTAGACTTATATACAAAATGGCGTCTCTTGAAGCCACAAAACAAATTTGATAAAACTTTTTTTTTTTGATGATGCAAATTCCTATTGGAATTTTAATTTTAAGAGATATCGAGTTGTACTCACATGGCATTTACAATAAAAATTGTTAAATGGAAAATAAATTATAACTTCAATAAAAATCAACAAAAGAAAAAAAAATATATATATATATATATATATATATATATATATATATATATATATATATATATATATATATATATATATATATATATATATATATATATATATATATATATATATATACTATATATATATATATATATATATATATATATATATATATATATATATATATATATCACGGCCCAATAGGGGGCTCGAGCCGACGGGGAACAGAAGGGGGGACGTTTTCCATACCCCGTAGGGGAGGGGCGGAGGAACCCCCGCTCTTTGGTATTTGGGTGTCGCGGGGGTTCCTCCTCCTCCGCCCCTCCCCTACGGGGTATGGATCAGGTTTTTTTTTGAATAAATTCGATTCAACATTCATCCCTGATGAGATATAGAGTAAATTCATCGAGGAGAAGTCAAAAGTAGTAGCAAATAACCACGGTCGGTAAGGAAAAAACTTCGGCAATTTTTTCACAAACTTGCAAGAAACCCTACATTTTGTGCAAATTTTTTAATAAGTGATTTACCTTTTAGGTAATTTTGCGTATAAATATTTATATATATATATATATATATATATATATATATATATATATATTTTTATAAAAAAATTTATATATATATATATATATATATATATATATATATATATATATATATATATATACTTCCTCTTTCTCTTTATATAAATATATATATATATATATATATATATATATATATATATATATATATATATATATATATATATATATATATATATATATATATATATATATATATATATATATATTAAGGTGTTACGGTAAAACCTAATAGTGCTAATATCGTGTATTACGACCGCGTTGCATGTTTTAAGTGACCGCGTTAAAGATATTTCGTTCCACTTTCGTGTTTAATTTTAAGTAGTAAGGATGGCAGATGGACTAAATCTAGACCAAAGGGAGAATGGAAATGCAAATGAGGAGTTAGGGAGAGATAATGAAAATCTCGAGGTGAATGAAGGAGATAGCGCCCAAGGACAAGGACATGAAGGTCCAGAGGGGGGTAGCGATGTGCTCGTTGCCCAGGGAGGCTCACCTCCCCAAGGGACCCCTCCAGCACTAGTTCCAGATCCGAATATTGGCCAAAATCCTGATCACACTCTTCTGAGGCAAAACCCCCACGGTATTGGAGAAGTAGTACCTCCAAGGAGAGAGGACCATCCCCCCTATTATTTGAAAACCGCCATAGTGGACAGCACACTGGATTCACAATTGATGCCCAGCACCGCACAGGGTGCCGTACCGAAAAAGAGCCGAATAAACTGGGGTGCCACAGACCCTCAGACACCGAAACCCCATGGGAATAAATGGGAAGGTAAAGAAATAACCGTAGGTGCTCTACAAGGGCTAGAAGACCCATTATTGAATCCCGATCAGGTCAGGAGACCAGCTCTCCCACCTGCAGGGTACAACCAGGCTGCACAGCCACCGCACCAACCCCTAGGAGGGACAACAGGGCACAGCATGGCTGCTCAGCCACAGATACAACCTCAAGGAGGGACACCGGGGAACAACACATATCATCTCTTCAGCACAGTGGTTTTCAGTACAGTGGTATTCCACCAGGGTATACCCCTATGCCTAACCAATCGTATTCTTATCCCGGAATGTGGAATGGATATCCCTATATGCCTCAAACACCAGGAGTCCCAGTCTACCAAGCAAATCTTTTTACACCTGCCCTGCCTGAGGTGCCAGAAGCTTTGAAACTCCATGGTAAAAGTTTAAAGACCAGACTCTGGACTGGCATCCAGTATGAGGAGTATGTTGTTTCATTAAAGGAAAAACTCAGTGCTTTAGGCGCACTAACAGAAGAACAAAAGATTACTTTTGCCAGATCATCCATTACATCGAATTTAGATAGTGAAGCTAGGCATTATTTGCTCCATGATCCCGTTTTCTCTCGGTTTAAAAACTTAGAAGATTTTTTGGCACAGTTGAAGTCCTACCTACAACCGGAAGATAGAAGAAATGTTTTCGAGATCTGGGTGGACTTTGTAGAATATAAAAGAGGGAAAGAACAACTTTTTACAGATTTCATAGTAGGATTAAAGAGTAGGCTTAGAAAATATCAGAGTAGGATGTATGACCTCGATAAGGAGGCAATGTTTAATTCTAAACATATAAAGGTAATGATCATTGGTAAAATCATGCAGAACCTCTCAGAGCGCAGGGATGGTGAAAGATTAAAAGACAAAATATTGCAAGCCATTGATATGGAAATAAGTTTAGCTGAACTGTTAGACAAATTATATCTAATTTCGAAAGGTGCTCTATTGAGAATGGATAACAAGAGACAACCGGAACTCCGCACCACAAAAGTGTTCATGGCCCGAGATGAAAGGGAAGATAGGCAGAAACCAGAGTACAACAACTCTTACAGAAAAAATAAAGAGCCTGTCCACAAACCAAAATATGGGGATAAGAGACGAGAAGAGATGAGACCAACTAATGTTTTCCGGAGGAAGACAGATGAGACAAGAACAGAGCAGACTCCACGAAAAAACAGAGGAATAATTAGAGGAGTGACTGAACAAGATTTGAGAGAAAATCATGTTTGTTTTTCATGCGAGGGAATCGGTCACTCGTCGAGATTCTGTCGCTGGGAATTGCCGTACTGCCGGATATGTCAAGGTTATCACCGACGGGGCTCGCAACCCAAGTGCAGGGATGCCCCACCATGGAGACCCTCTCCCGGAGAGAACCAAATGTTCATTCCATACAACAGCAAAGTCGATATGGAAAACGGCAGAAAGGCCCTGAAACCCGAACGATTTGGTACAGATAGGCGAGGGCCCAGGACCTTCACGAAGAAGAAAGAAGGATACAAGCCCTCCGGTGAGAAAAAGAGTACTAGAGTTTATGTGGCCGAAGGCCAACGAAGAGACTCTGAGTATAGTGAAGAAGAAGAAGAGGAAGATAAGTCCTTAGATAGAGAGCCCTTCCTCTCCCTCTCCGAAGAAAGTACAGACAGAGGAAATTTTCGGACGGGGGCGAAGGCTGGAAAACAGTAAGAAGAAAAAATAAGAAAGGATATGATAAGTGGGGATTAAATGAAGAAAAAGATAAAAAAGTTGCCCAAACATTTTTTCAGAAAAGTATTGAAAAACCTTACAAACTGGGACACCATTTCTATACTAATGTCCATCTTACTCCCTCAATAGGCAGTAAGGAGGCTAAAGCATGTGTTTTATTAGATTGTGGGAGCAGTATATCCCTCGTTACACCCAAGCGTTTAAAAGAGTTAGAGAAAGAAGGTAACTTCAAAGTACCGCTCCGAAAAACAGACCTGGTGGTACAAGGGGTCGATAACAACCCAACTAAATTAAAAGGAAATTAAACTTTGTACTCAGAATCTTTCGAAAGAATATTTCATACTTTTAGCAGTAAATAGTTGCAGGAAGAATGGATGATTCTGCCGTAACTGTTGACTGCATTGTACTCTGACTATACCATCAACTGATATGTTCCTTTAAAATCCTCTTGTGAAGGGCGAAAAGGAACAGCAGATTGTATGATGGATCTACATGATAAGTTGCACAGTTAATTGAAACTCCATGATTCTACAAAGAAAAAGTCTTATTGAGTTAAGGCAGCAAGGGAAACATCTTCTCAATAGATTCCCTAAGATCATTACAGGTTTGATGGAGCTTCTATTAAATAATGAACAAATGGAGTGTAAAATCTTTCTTAGAGGAAGAGCAGACAGCTCTATAGATCAGACTAACTTTTATATTGCTTGGGATACACTTCATTTAAAGGAAAGGACCTATAAGTCAATCCCACATATGGATAGTTATTACAGGGGAAGAAGACTTAAAACTTTACATGATAACCCTTTAACAGGCCTCATTCCAGGAAGCATAAAAGGATGTATGTCTTTTGACACAGCTCAGAGCAGCAGATCAGAAACTGGAGGAGGCAGACAGAAAGGAGGAGGATCACTCTTTCACTGGTTCTGCTTGGGAACAAATACAACCTGTTTGCTTACCCTTTTCAAAGAAAGAAGGAGAGTTAGACTAAATAGGAGGATGCTAGAAGAAGCTTCAGCATAGACCACAGGCCTTACTAATAAAATGAGCTTTGTTATGATCTGACAGTTCATTCATGATAATGTCAGTTGAGGTGAACAGAAATTTATACAACAAACTCATTCTTAGTGTAGTTAGATAGACAGATCAGAAACTGGGAGACTCAGATAGTTTTGACCGAGATGATGTATATCATTAATATGCAGAGGATATAGTTGCTTGATTCAATTAATAAGATAATAGACCATGGAATGCATAGACTGGGATGACCTACAATTATTTGAAAAGTTCAACTCAGATGATACCACCTGATAAGCAATCTCTAGGCAGATAGGCCCAGACATAGTGGATTTAGCAGGCAGTATCAAACAAAATAACATATCTAAGAGTTATCTCTTGGTTTGGAACAAGGAAGATGTGTAAATCATCAGAGAAAGATGTAAGGAAGATATGAACTACAAGGCTAAAGTATCTTCTGAAAGAAAAGCAGACACTGAAATACTATTCAATCTTTTGTTTTATCACTTATTGATCAACGGCGCCGGTGATGGTATATGGTCATGCCAGAAGTTTAAATTGAACACTCACAACATCTAAGTAAATCTTCGTAGCGATGCTCAGTTTACCACTTAGTACTTACAGGACATCGATGATTACACAGATGCAGCGTTAGAGAAGGGATATATCAAGGCCTGTTACAGTCCCCATTCTTCTCCATTACTGGTAGTGGCAATGGCAAAAAAGAACAGTTTAAGGCCAAGGGTGTGTCTTGACTATCGCTACCTCAACTCCTACAGTGTCCCGGACGTCTACCCTCTTCCATCGATAGAAGAAATATTTACGTCGCTCGGGGGAAACACGATTTTTACGTCGATAGATTTACTCGATGCATACCATGCATTAGAAATAGAGGAAGAAACCCAAAAGCTAATGGCATTTAGGACTAGGAAAGGGTTATTCTGTCCTACCCGCTTGACCTTTGGCCACCGCAATGCCCCATCCTCGTATGCTAGGGCAATGACTATGGCCTTAAATCACCTTTTAGGACCAGTTGCACAGGTCTATCTTGACGACGTACTAGTGCTAGGAAAGAACGTCACCGAACACTTCGAAAATTTGAGAAAAGTTCTAACTGCTTTCCGAGAAAACAAATTGAGAATAAAACTGTCCAAGTGCAACTTCCTACAGTCCTCAGTTCTGTATCTAGGATTTAAGATAGGTAAAGATGGGATTAGCCCTGACCCTGTGAAAGTCGAAACAATGAAAAGTTTCATCCCTCCGACGAATGTCAAGGAGACACAGTCCATTCTCGGTTTCTTCTCTTATTTTCGCTTTTTAATAGACAATTTCGCAGTCGTTGCACAACCACTGTATGATTTAGTAAAAAAGAATGTCCCCTTTGTATGGACGAAAAAACACCAAAAGGCATTTGACACTTTGAAAGATAAGTTGGTCGTACAACCACAGCTCACATTTCCGGATTATAGCAAGGAATTCTTCGTAAAGACGCGTGCGACTACGGAATTGGTGGAGTGTTGTACCAGCTTACCGACGAAGGGAAAGAGAAACCCCTTTCCTTCGTCTCCCGAGTACTCAGAGCAAGTGAGAAGAATTATGATACGATCGAAAAGGAGTGCCTGGCCGTAGTGTTTTGCTTGCAAAAGTTCAAAAACACGGTATTCGGCTATAAGGTCACCATTATCACAGATAATCAACCCCTTTGTTTCATCTTCAGGAACAAACAACAGACTGGACGTCTAGCAAGATGGAATCTGTTCGTAAACAGTTTCTCTCCCACTATAGTTTATAAAAAAGGTAAAACAAATATCCCGCCGGATTATTTGAGTAGACACCCAGCACCTAATGTTTTTGTAATGCAAGCTGTGTTGGAAAACAGAGGTGATTTACCTCGAACAGACTTTCCACTGAATAGGGAAACCTTCATAAAAGAACAAGAAAAATGTCCAAGAATAGGAAAATTGGTGAAATGGGTTAAGGAAAACCCAAAGACCTATCCACACATTCTTATTAAAGGTGTTTTATACTACGCCACACAAAGCGATCCTTATGTCATCCAGGTCCCCGACAGTATGATCTACACGGTGATAGACCAATGCCATGCCTCGCTGGGCAGCGGACATGGAGGGCCTATAAGGACAGAAAAGAGAGTGAAGGAAAAATACGCTTTTCCCCACTTAGCAAAATTAGTGAAAGAATATTGCAGCCATTGTATCATGCTGGAAGTAAAGGTCTGCAAATATCGTAGCAGAGAATGGCCTTTGCCCTACACACCTTTTTCACGAGTCCACGTTGATAGTATTGGAAAACTCCCCACTTGTACCGAGTCCGGAGCCAAATATATACTAGTTTTCCGTGACGTTTTAACGCGTTACGTCGAACTAGTGCCTTGTAAAACTAGGACAAGTAAAGAATTTGCCCGAGCACTGCAAGAGAGAGTCATATGTAGGCACAGTGCTCCCCAACTTCTTGTGTCCGACAATGCCCAGGAGTTCACAAGCCAGGTGTTTAAGGACTTGTGCAAGGCCTGGAGGATAAAAAAGGTAGAAATCATGCCTTACAAAGCATCCCAAAACGGAGTTGTGGAAAGAATAAATGCTGATATCGAATCTTTCCTACGACACTATGTCAATGACAACCACAAAGATTGGGATAAATATCTGAGTTTCGCCCAAATCGCGATAAATTCCGCTTACAATCGATCTATCGGTTCATCCCCCCACTTCCTTTTGCACGGTTACGTAAAAAGGGTCCCTTACGAAATGGAAGATTATGCTTCTCCTTTTGTAAATAAACCAGAGAAAATGAGGTTCATTTCAGATGAGGTGGATGTGCTGACGGAAAGGATCGATAATATAAGAGATTTGGCGAGAGAAAGGTTGGAGAAAGAAACAACTAAAACATTGGAGCAACAACATAAGAAGGCAAAGCAGAGAGAATTCAAAGTCGGAGACTACGTTTTCATCCGAGCAATCAAGAAGCCTTATCATAGTTCAAAATTATGTGCCAAGTTTGAAGGGCCATATATTGTCCGATGTTTGAGAGGACCAAACAAATTGATGGTAATTTGCAGAAGTTCAGGTAAGACTTTTCCGGTCCATGTGGACAATGCTAAGGTAGTTGCCGCTGAGAAGTTTGCAGATACACGGTTCGACTTTACGAACGATGAAGTTTGGAATCCTCACGAAGTTAAAAGGATGTTAAACTCCAAGGAAGATGACGAAGAGAAGAAAGATGAAGATGCGCCCAAAAGCGAATCAGGAATCGGTTCAGAATCAGAGGATGAAGCCGAAGATTATTCTCCTCCACCCGAACCATCGTCTTCCCGTTATTATTTCCCAACTTCTCCACCACATCCGACACAGAATGAACACAACCCTCTTCCAGATTCCCCACAGCCGTCAACTCAGTTCGAATACATTTCGCCACCAGCTCCTCCACCACAGTCAACACAGACTAGAAACTATTGGGAAAGCTATCAAGCCCCCATCAAAGAACCTATTCCGGTGGAAACCAGAAGACAAAGCGATGAAGTAGTAGAACAGAAGAGACAGAACGACAGAGTTGTAGATATAGCGATGTAGTCGCAGGAAGAGCACGTGTTGACAAAGAATTCATCTGTTCCACTCCTAGAAATGACTTCCAAAGAACACCCTCTCACCCCTCAGGTCAAAGAAGAGAGTTCAGACCATCCTTGTCCCCCATACAGCAAGAGATTTCAGTAGATACTACGGCTAGAGAAATTTCACAGGAGCCACCCGCAAACGAAGGTGAAATATACGGAGCCTACGGCGGATCCCCTCCAAGAATTCCTTCCCCAGAGAAATCTCCCAATGTCCCTGAAAGAGATGGCCACTATCAAATTCCCACTGTTGTAGAATCACCACCCAAGGAAATCATCAGAGATGACAGAAAACAGGACCCATCTTACAAACCACACAATTTGTTTTCTGGTCCCAGAGATTCTACTCCAAGAATTACAAGAAGTCAAACAAGGATAAGAGAACAGGCTGTACAACAAGCAGAGGCAAGTGACAATACGGAGACTATAGCGAAGACTTCTGTCCAACCTCCGCCTGTTAAATTGGATTTGAATACAATAGTTAGAGGTGGTAAGACTTACTATCTGCCTCCCGGCTATTAATTCATCTCAATTTCTGTATATTCTTGTAAATTTAAGGAGAAATCCTTTTGTTTCGAATAGATTTTATAGATTTAAGGAGATATTCTTCGAATTCCGAGGAATACACTTTAATTTTAAGAAGATACTTTAATTTTAAGAAAATTGAACACACATATGCACTCGCATCTGTTCATATATTAGTTTGGATTAGATAAAAGATCGATCTTAATTTTAAGCACATTAGCCTGGATTAGAACTTCAAATATTGAAGATGGACTTTAATTTTAGGACAATGTTGGACATACACTCGTATACCTTTTGTCAATTAGTATTTAAAACATAATCTGGATTAAGAAAAAAAATTTTTATTAGATGGATTAAGAATTATCGTACGTTTTAGCTTAAGTTCCTTAGCCTGGATTAGAAACGTTAGAATTATGTTAGTTTTATCTCGACTTATACAGTTGTTTATCATTTATATTTCTGTTTATTTTTTTTACTACAAAAATTTTAAAGGATACGTTTTAGCTCCAGAGAGGGGACAACGCAATTTTTTAAATAAAAAATACTAGAAAAAAGAAAAATGAAAAAACTTTTCTTTAAAGAAAAATAAAAAAAAAAATAAAAAATAAAGTTAAGAACCTTAAGTAAGTAAGTTAAGTAACTAAAATTAAAAGTTAAGAATCTTAAGTAAGTTAAGTAACTAAAATTAAAAGTTAAGAATCTTAAGTAAGTTAAGTAACTAAATATAAAGTTAAGAATCTTAAGTAAGTTAAGTAAACTAAAATAATTAAATACAAGTTAAAGAAAACTTAGAATAGTTAAGCATTTAGGTAGTAAATGTAAGAATCTTACTAACAACTTTATAATTAGGAAATCATTTAAGTTTAAAATGCAAACAATTTGCTTAATTAATTACTAAGTTCCAATTTAAAAATTTAATTACATTATTTAGGCGACCTTGAAATTATTCTGAAAACAAATACTTCAATATGATTAAATATTTCAGAAATGGAATTCGGGAAAATGATCTTGTTTCTACTCACCATCCTAACGACATGTCACAGTATAATAGTGAAAGAAAATGAAGAAACAAAGATTCTGCCTGGTTTGGTTTTATATCGCACCGGTGAAGTAAGTTTTATAGAAGGATATTTAGATCTAATCGTTTCATTAGAATGTCCCTCAGACGTAAAAGAAACTGTTATAAAAACAACCAAACTAGTGAACAACATCAAAGACTCATTCTTACCAACGTTCGAAGCCACATTTCTGAATGTTTCGATCACACAAAGGGCTCACCAATGGGAATTTAAACTAATGACCATTCGAGTAAAAGTTCTAGCCCAGAAATTAAATGAAGTAAGTGAGTTACCTTGGATCTCAGCACGATCAAGAAAGAAACGAGCTGCTTTTGAGTTCGGAGGAGACGTCCTCAACATTCTTTTTGGTACGGCTACAGATAAACAAGTAAAGCTCCTTAGGAAAAAAATTAACATCTTAGGAAACTACGCTTCTACATCAAACCTACTCATTACCGAACTAAAAGAGCAATTAAAGGCAAATACTCGCACATTAATCAACTTTAGGGATAGCCTACGAAAGTTAATTGAATTCCAAACAAGTCTAAGTGCTACGCATAATATTATAAATCAATTGGGAAGTATCCGAGCATTAGTAAATTTAATCGAGCAAGCTATAACCAGTATACACAATATTCACCAATTGGTGATAACCTCTCTTCAACTCGCTAAAAGTAAAATTACTAACTCCCAACTTTACTCTCCTATATTCCTCTTACCTTTCATTCTAGAAATGAACAAAGAAACTAAACTACATACGGTCATACCTCTAGAAACAAAAACATACCAATCCTTCTTGACTTACTCTTGGACTATTCAATCTGCAGCTAGCCCTTATGAATTAATTACCTTAATACCTTTTATCTCAGTGGAGAAATTCACTTCTTATAAACTTATACCTTTTCCTACCCGTCTTCCTTTAAACAAGTCTCTTGTTCGAGTTATGTACAATGACCCAAACAACTATTTCTTTGTGAATTACGGTCAACGGAAATACACCTATCTAAAGGAATCGGCACATCACCTTTGTCGACATTTAGGCCAACTAGCAGTTTGCCCTCAATCCCAAGTATTAGCTTCTATTGATGATCAGTCTTGTTTGTTAGCACTCATCCTAAATTTTACCAATGATTTTTCACACTGCCCTATCGCAGAGTACAAACCTGTAGAACCCTATACTGTCACTCTAGGACACTTCACTCTTATTTCTTTTTCAGAAAAAAACTAGGGCTTCAATCGCATGTGAGAAACCCAACTCCATACAACATGTGTATGACTATGTCTTTACTATTCCTCATGGATGTGCATTTATTTCTTCTAAATTTCAATTCAAAAATCCCATCCATCTAGAAAAGAACATCACACTCTCTTCCTTGATCTCTCACTCTGATCATGTTCTGTTCAACTTTCTATCGCATGTTGCTCTACCTAACATCTCCTCTGTTCTATTTCCTAAGTTTCAAGCTCTGAAGGAAATCCATTGGAACCAAAGACTAGATCAATTAAATCAATCAATGCACCCTTTTACCCCGTATTTTCCACAAATGAAATTCATCCCATATATCGGAGGAGGAACCTCAGGAACTATCTTCTTCCTTGCGGTTCTTGTTATCGCGTACTTCGTTTGGACTAAAAGAACATACCTTTGTAGGAAGTGCATACCAGTAGTATCGAATCCAGCTGAAAGCATCCCACTTCAGGCAATCCCAACTTCTAATGTTCGAATACAACTAGCACCTGAAGATGCACCTCAGGATAGTGCGGTTCAGATTAGATCTCTGTCCCGTTCCCCAACTCCAGCCCAGAGACTATCCATTCTACCTCGACCTCCTATGCCTCTTCCAAATACTCGAGCCATCACTTCGGCTGAAGCTCACGTGACATATTCCAATTGAAAACAGTCTTTAAGGTAAAGACTCCTTCACAAAAGAGGGGTCCTTTATCGGAATAAAGGTGTATATAACATATATATTATATATAATAATATATAATATATATATATATATGAACCCTTTCTTCAGAACATAATCAAACGGATTTCTTACTCTTGAAAACGATCAAAAACGTCCGTTGAAACTAAGATATTGTCACGTCTCAGTACCTCAGTTCGATATCCAAACGAACGCAAATTTACATGTCTCGCTTTGTACGCATTACTTCCACCGAAGAAATTTAGTCTTATCTGACGCTGTAAAAGCAAAACCGTTAGTGAACGTTTGACGAGTGAAGTGGAAGGATTTTTCTTGAATGGGTAGTACGCATAATATATATATATATTATATATATATATTAATATATAAATTATATTATAGTTATATATAGTACCCCTTCACTGCTTGGTATAAAAAGATATCTGCTTTAGTCAGAAATAAGGAAAAAAGACTAGTATTCTTTCGCAGTGTTTTAATATATATATATATACATACCTTCTATGTATATATATATACCATACCTAATATATATATATGGTGTACAAAATATATATATATATACACGCATGCTTCTGTATAATATGTAGAATGCCGTATAACAAATATATAGTATATATATATATATATATACTATATATAATAATATATATATATATAATATATATATATATATATAAAATCTATATAAGCCGAATATTTATTTCTCACAGTCAAATTTTTACTCATTTATATGATGAGATATCTTGGTTGGAAACAAGCTCGAGGGCAGAGCTCTCTCATTTAATATCTAACCTCGAGGGACAAAAGCTGAGGAGGTAATGAATCTCTAGGTTTTGTAATTTTATTAATAAATAAAGATTATGGTATTCATGATAAATAAAAATGTTAATTATCTGAGAAAATATCTAAATAGAAAATTATTAAATGTTAGATGAATGTAATCTAAAGCATGTAAACAAAAATCAGTACATGCAACCAAATTATGGAATGTATAATTTAATATCTTAATCGAAGCGTTTTTATTACAGCGTAAATTGTTTATGTGTTTATGTAATATTATTCCTAATTTTCCTTATTAAATTTTATAGGTTTTTTAACTGTCGATTTGAATCTCTGCGGAAACGCACAATAAAACTGGATATTGGTCTGAGTCTTAATCCAACTCCTTGATAGTTCACTTTATTCTCAAGAAAAGAAATTGTGACAATATTATATATTATATAATATATATATATATAGATATATATATATATATATATATATATTATATATTAATATATATATATACTATATATATATATATATATATATATATATAGCTAGTAAAAAAAATATTTAATCGGAATTTCAAAATATATAAAGTATTAATTTTTAAATTACTAATCATTAAATCTGAAGATGTGAAGCAACATTTACTTCACTACATTTCTTTTAATTATTATGAATAAAATGCAAAATTAAAAATAAAATAAAAGAAACCTGAAACTTTATATTCTTGAAAAAGTGAAGCTGCGTTTAGCGAAGTCGTCGAGTCATAAGAAGAAATTATCTTAATTCTCTCGCCCCGATAAGCAAGGCTGAAAACCCTTTTGAAAACTTCATCAGCCACCAACAACCACCCTGCAGTTTATCGGATAGGTGTTTGTTATAAATAAATAAATAAATAATTATATAATATATATATATATATAATATATATAATAATATATATAATTATATATATATATATAATATATATAATATATAATATATATATAATATATATATATAGGCCAGCCTCCCGAAAGCATCATGCATGTAACTAAAAAATTATAACAGCTACAGCAAAAAAAAAATAAAAATATTTTTTATTTTAGCAAGCAATTTCATCGATGAAACTTAAAAAAAAAAAATATTTTATTCTAATTTTTATTAATAACACCTTAAATACTAGTATAATCTTAGATCTGGCAAGCGTACGGTGTGAATGACCTTGAATCCCTGCATTACTTCATGAGAGCAAGATTGCCAAAATACTATTTAATTCCTTTTGGAGAAAAGTTCTTTTTTCTTTTTTAAATCGCTTCTTTAGGGTTCGAGCGGACGGAGGACAAGAGGTACGAAGCCCCTGTCGTCCCCCGGTAGTCCGAGAAAACCCCGACTCTTTCCATCGTTCTTGTTTACCCGTGGGATATCCTTTAGTTCAGAGGTTCTCAAACCTATTTCGTATACCGCCCACTTTGAAAATCAATTATTTTTCAGCGCCCCCCAATTTTTTTTTTTACTTTACCAAAACTTAAAAACCACAATGACATCATTACTTTAATAATAAAGTATATGAATGTCATTGTGGTTTTTAAGTTTTGGGCCAGCCTCTAGAAGAGCCACAATCCATATCTCAAAAACTACTACAGCTACCGGAAAAAGGAATACATTGCTGGAATCCTGGCAAAATTTTACCGAGGAAACTGTAAAAAAAAAAAAAAAAAAAAACATAAAAATTGGCTATTTTTTTTGGGGAGGTGCTGGGACATAGTATTATATATATATATTTGTAAAGTATTAACAAGGCAATTTAGGGGCCCGAGCCGACGGGAACACAGGGGGGGACGTTTCCCCGGGGAGGGGCGGAGGAACCCCGCGACACCCAAATACCAAAGAGCGGGGTTCGGAGACCCTCCCCGAGGCGGGGAATTAAGTCCTACCCCGTAGTTCCCGGAAGGCCGAGAGACCCGACTCCTGCCATTTTTGCCGATTATACCTTGGGTATTCTTTAGTTTAAAAAAAAAAGCAAAATTTAATAGAAAGTCTATTTATTTTAACAAAAATAACAAAAAAAAGTTCTCTAAATAGCCCTTTAATATGATTACATAATTATAACCAATTAATTTTTTTTATTTATTTTTTTTACATTTTTTCCTATCCAAAATTTTACGAAGATTCCAAAATGTATTCCTTTCGCTGTAGCATTGTAGTTTTTGATATATAATTTTTTTATTTTTTTTTTTTACATTTTCCGCACTATAAAGGACCAGCATCCAGCAATGATCCTTTTCCTGCGTAGCTGTTGAGTTTTGAATATGGATGTGGCTCTTCTAAGAGGCTCGACCTAGAGTTTGATATAATATAGATATATATATATATATATATAATAATAAAATAATATATTATTATATTATATATATATATATATAATATATATATATATATATATATATATATATATATAATATATACATATATATATATATAGTATATATATATATATTAAAATATAGAAAAAACTAAAATTTATACAATCAAAAGGAGCAGAAATTATGAACTAAAATTACTAATCTATGTTGAGTAGTAGTAGGTTGTTAAGTTCAGTGAAATTTTAAAAATATTAAGGAGATGAAATTATTAAATCATCCAGCGCCCCTAGAACCACTTCAACACCCCATTTATTCCTACCCCTTACCGCCCCCCTCTAGGCCTCCAGCACAAGGGGGCGTTATCGCCCACTTTGAGAAAGACTGCTTTAGTTAAAAAAGAAAAAATTCAACATTTGGCACCTTTGGGCGCTCCCTCGGAGTACTCGAGCTTCTTTCGGTATACTCAGAAAACGTTTAATATTCATTACAAATTTTCCAACATTTTTAAACTATTTTAAATTTTCAAAAGCGTTATTTTTTTTTAAATTTCATTGGATAAAAATGTCTCCTGATTAATAAAATTATTTATTTTCCTGTACTTTTATAGTTTTAGTTACAATGCAAAATACATTAGGGGGTATTTACAATTATATATATATAATTATATATATATATATTATAATAATATATATATATATATATAATTATATATATATATTATATATATATATATATATATATATATATATATATATATATATATATATATATATATATATATATATCTTGAAAGAAGAAATGAGAAGAACCAGAAGAGATTGGGAGAGCTATTCTAAAAGCTCCAAATAATTTTAGTCTGATAATTAATAGGAGAAAGCAGAATGAATGCAGCAAGAGTATTAATTTATAGTAAATAACACCTACTGTGGTAAATATTTTAAATTTAGTTGAATATTTCGAAATTAAAATCAAAATTAAAAATTAATTAAAACAATGTTAATATTTTAGAAACATTTCAAGAAGAGGAGCAACAAAATTTATATATATTATATGTCTTCCATTAATATTTAATAGATGACGGAGTTTTAAAAAAGAAAAATTTGAGAAGCTGGAAATTTTTTTTAATCGGTTCTCTTTGATGATAATGAAAAATTAAATACGATTTGGATATAGGATGGAATTTTTGCGAAGTTAGTGGAAATGATTTGTGTTCAAAGAAGATTGGATGTTTCATCACGGTCAGAACAAATGAAGAAATACTTCGCGTGCAACACGCCCTCCCTGAATAGGGCTCTGCCCGTGAGTGGTGGTGACAACTGTTTTAAAAAAAAAAAAAAACGATTGGTTATAGGGCGACAGGGCTAGCAACCCGGTCCTTTCCTTTTTGCGTGAATAACTCTTGAACCAGCGTTGGAATCTTATGCACTTAGAAGCACGATCTACTGGAGAGCTCTGGGAGAACGAGTTTTGAGGCCTAATGGAAGAAGATGCTAGTTCCACTGAAAGGGTTAAACCCTACTCGAGTGTATAACTCAAGGACTAGCATCGAAAACCATTTCGCCGAGAAATAGTTTTCTGGAGTGCTCTAGGATCAAGAGTTTCGTGGCCAGAAGGAAGATGCTGCTGGTCTGACTGACAGGGCGAAAGCCCTACCTGGGAATAAATTATTATATATATATATATATAAATATATATATACTACATATATATATATATATAAAATCTAGATACAAATATATATAAATATATATAATATAATATATACCTGGATATAATATATATATATATATATATGAACCTTTGGAATAGCTTACAGACTATACATTCGCTCCCTCTTAAATTTCGCATCAACACCAGCTTGGACTCCAGTAATATCTCTCTCATCCCAACTATGATAAATTAGAAATTACGGAAAGAATTCCTATCCATCACTTACGAAACGAATCAAAGATTCTTCCCTTCAAAGAACATCTCGACAGACATCATATCCTTTTCCACAGACCACTCGCTACTTTTTAGGATTTTACTAATTTTTCATTGCTTTTATTTGAAAAATTTGAATTTTTAAAAAAATTTTAAATTTCTTGAGTGCTGTTGCCACCTTACTATTAGCCATATATCATAAATACAATATAGGCCCATTCACATTATATTAAAAGACTGTGATTGCCATAATCTTGTGTGGAATCTTCCATGAATAGGCATGCGAATTAAAAGTTGTTTATCAGTATGAGTAAACTCAAATAATTTTTGCAAATTAATTCTAATGTTCAACACCGAAAATAGTTTTTCTCTATTTTCGAAGATAAAGGTGGTGAACTCGCTTTCTAATTTTCTTTCCATAATAGTTGGAATAATTTGTGCACCTCCGGACTGATGTTCCTGACCTTCTTACAGATGTACCCAATACACTAGAGTGACTAGACCATTTCCTACCTTTCAACCCTTTGCTTTATATCATTGAATTCTTTTCTCATCTAGGTCGCTCATATACCTTTTACCTTTGTATCCTGTTCTGTCTCTTCATGTCTAAGTACAAACGGTCTCATCTTCTGTGAGCAGAAGTTTTTGGCATTTTGCTGCCATAAAATTGAGGTTGAACTTTTTAACTTTACTTTCCTTGGAATCGTTAATGCTTCTGTAATGTTTCCCTTGGAGTGAGTAGAATTAACAACCAAGATGCTTGTCTCTAAAACATCGAGGCACACATTTCATTTTCTTTCTTTCCCTTTAACCACAACTCATGAACCATACTTTATTCACCGTATTGATGCTGCTTTCACAAATTATTATCCAATTCAAATTCCTGAATCTTGTCTTACTTATATTAATTACATTTTTCACCCCGGAATCGTACATATCCTATAATCCGACATGCGAAAAATTCCATACTCTGTAAAGGTATAACGATCTATCTATCTGGTTCCTATTCTTCCAACTTTTTTTGTGAAACTTTTCTAAAAATATAAACTAGCTTCATTTCTTTTGTCTAACGACTGTACTACAGCTGAAAGCTGAATTTTTCGCCAAAACTTTTAACTCTAATTCCTCTTTGGATGATTCCGTTAACTTTTAATCCAATTTCTCAGCCTCCTCCTCCGATTAATTTTTAAGCCCAACAACGTTATTTCATCTAAAGTTGATGCTTATTCTCTCTCTGCCTGAGCTTAATACTAAGAAGGCCTATGGTCCTATTACAAGAAACGTTGAGCTTCTGGACGGGACCAGACCTCCCACACTAGTAGTTTCTCACTTCACTTTTCTGACCCAAAACTTTACAACTATGCTAATTTTTTTTATGTACTCTGCTGGTAAAATCTGGAACACTATTGCTTCTTTTTCCCCCCAACTTATTTTTACCGAAATACTGGCAATTGCTGATTGTCGAGACATGTTGACATTTAACATCGAACCTGAATTACTTTTCTCAAAATCTGAAGGATTACATTTAGGCTTCTGGCTTTTTTTTCATCAGAGGATATATATATATATATTATATATATATATTTTATACATATACATACATAATATACATTTTTTATTTTATATATAATAATATATATATATATATATATATATATATATATATATATATATATAAATATATGTTACCACCACTCACGGGCTGAACCCTTTTCAAGGACGGGGCATAATAAAACGAACAAAATATCAAAAAGAAAACGAAAGGCTCTCCCGAAGCTAACTCAAATATCTCAGATAAGTGCAGACGTAGGTTTAAAGGAGAAAGATTTATATGCCAGCCAGATGATACAGAACTAAATGAATAGAGTATAGAGGATAAGTTCTACAAAAGGAGGTAGCTAGAGAGGAGGAGGCACTACAACGAGCAAGTCTGTAGTTTTCAATGTTCACACAAAATTCGTGCGCAAGCAAAGCACTCCTTGTGCTACGAGGGCGTCGTAGTGGTTGTGGTGGTGGTGGTATACGAGTGGTCAACTCATTCGAGCACCTGTCGTTGTAGTACCTATAGAAAAGAGATAGTGCGCCAACGTCACGTCGCAGGGATAGAGGGTCAAGGGAGTTAGAAAGTAGGGGACAGTTTATTAGTCTTTTAGCATTAGACTCAGTCTCAACCCTGTCCAAAAGAAGGGTGGAGCCGGAGCACCACCAAATGTGAGAACAGGACTCCATACAAGGGCGAAAAAGGCTCTTACATAACTACAGTAACTGTTTGGAAGAAAAAAAATTCCGCAACTTAAACAGAACTCCCAGCTTCTTTGAGGCAGATTTTGCAACCGCTGTGATGCGAGGTCTCCAAGACAATAGGTTGTTAATGTTCAGGCAAGAATGTTTATGTTGTTCACAGGTGAGACGTTAGAGCCGTCGAAGGAGATTGGATAGTTGGGAGGTGTTTTAGAGAGAGATATGAAGGAGTCGAGTTTTTAAAGAGATAGATTTCACAAGGTTGGTGTGACCCCACCGGGAAATCCCATCCAGATCGGCAAGAATAGAATCGGAAAGATGAAGTCGAACTCTAGATGCCAAAGAGGGAGCAGATTTGAAATGAGTGAAAGAATGGAGAATTGAGTCATCGGCATAAGAATGAACAGAGTTAGAATTGGAGCTGAAAATATCATTGATGAAAAGTAAGAATAAAGTTGGAGATAGAACAGAACCCTGAGGAACACCACAATTAACAGAA
>JABUQX010072310.1:40000-45686 GCA_015478945.1 Trachelipus rathkii
TTGATCAAAATTCATAGCTGGTAATTATAATGCTAACTTTCCTGCAGCTCTACGCTGCCTTAAGCGTATATTCTAGCACTTTAATCGGTCTAACTAGGGGGGCTTTACATAGCTTCTATGCTAACAATTTTTGGAACCACGACTGCTTCAACATTGAGAACGTTTCTTTATATGCTGAAAATACAAATAAAAAGGTAATTATTTAATACCGTACTTTTTGACGCATCGTACGTTTGGCAGCGCCCAGAACAGAGCGACGTCTCGGGATATTTTCTGTAGTGCAAAAATCTTACCCGAAAACAAAAGAAAATCTGTTACGGAAAAGTAGATCCATGTAGGTTAGGTCGAAACTAACTGCCCTTTAAGTTCAGATTATGAAATGTTTTGTTATGTATACAAAGAATCTATATATGAAAAAAAAAAAAACAATACGAGTAGTTATGCAGCAATCTCGTAGCTTACACCTTTTTCTCAAAAACTATTAGAGCTATCGCTTTGAAATTTTGGATATGTTCTATTGAGGTATTAAGCTACTTACAGGCGAGTTTTCAAGTCGCTAGGATGTATATAGGGGGTGGCTCCCCCCGAGACCGAACGCAAAATATGTCGCTTATGCCGTTGTTGCAACTTCCGAGCGGGCGAGATTAGGCATAAGGCGAGTTCGAGCCAATCCCCCAGGTGTTCGATGCGCGTGAGCGCGCGCGCACACACACATTATTATTATTATTATTATTATTATTATTATTATTATTATTATTATTATTATTATTATTACGAAGAATCGATTCCCGAAAGGAATCGATTCTGAGTCGAAAAACGATTCCTGTAAAGAATCGTTTTTTACGCACTCCGACTCCGACTCCGGCTCCGACTCCTGCTCCTACTCTGGCTCAGACACCGTACCGAGATGAATAATCGATTCTCGAAGGGAATCGTTTATGATCGAAAATCGATTCCTAATGGGAATCGATTTTTAGGCTCCGGCTCCGCCTCTGGCTCCGATATATATCTACAGAGGTTAGAGTTATCGTATCGGCCTAAAATTTAGAGGGGGGTTAGATGGTGACGTAACCTCATCGTAGACGAGGTTACGTCCCCGTGGGTCCCACGAAGGGGGACCCCACCCCCTTTAAAAAATCGAAGTGTTCGTAGAAGGCTGAAATTTGGTGAGAGGATTCAGAGTTGAATTTCTAGAAAGAGTTGGTATCGGATTCGGAGGAGTTGGCTCCGGCACCGGTGCTGGAGCCGGTGCGGTGCTGTTAATAAACATTCGTATAACAATAATGTTGGTGTACTTATATAGGTTATCGAACCCATAGATCTCGAATATGATGGTTATAAGACCGTGTAGGGTGTCTAGGACCCCCCACGGAGTGGGTTCCGACTGAAAAAAAAGCGCAGAGTGCAAAGCATAGGTCGAATGAGGAAGGATGAAGGATGGATAAGGAAGGAAAGAGTGGAGAAGGAGTCTAACTCAGAGGAGTAGGAATTGACAGCCGCACCAGTGCTGGCTCCGGTGCGGTGCCGAGCTATTAAATATTTGTGTAATGATACAATATTGGTGTCTTTATATATGTTATTAGGTCTGTAGATTTCGAAAATATTGGTTTCAGAACCATCAAGAAAAAAAAATAAATAAAAAATAAATAAATAAATAAATAAATAAAATTTTTTATTCTTTTTATGTTTATAACTTACAAATTTACGTTTTTTACATACCCTAAAGCAGTAAATCAGTAAATCAAACTACCTTCCTCACCCCTTCCGTGATCTATTGATTCAAGTCATATTTTTTACTAAAATTGTCACGTTCTACATACCCTAAAGCAGTAAATCAGTAAATCAAACTACCCTCCTCACCCCTTCCGTGATCTATTGATCCATTGATTAAAGTCATATTTTTTTACTAAAATTGTCACGTTTTACATACCCTAAAGCAGTAAATCAAACTGCCTTCCCCACCCCTTTCGTGATCTATTGATCTATTGACTCGAGTCATATTTTTTTTTTTACTAAAATTGTCATGTTTTACATACACTAAAGCAGTAAATCAGTAAATCAAACCACCATCCAACCACCCTCTTGTCCATCTATTGATTCGTCATATTTTTTAGTAAAATTGTCATGTTTTACATACACTAAAACAATAAATCAGTAAATCAAACCACCATCCAACCACCCTCCTGTCCATCCGTGATCTATTGATTCAAGTCATATTTTTTAGTAAAATTGTAATGTTTTACATACCCTAAATCAGTAAATCAAACCATCCACCCTACCCTCCATACCATCCCACCCTCCCATGATCTTATCGATCTATTGATCTATTGATTCAAGTCACATTTCGAGTATCATTTTGGATAAACATAACATAAAAACAAATTCTTTATACACTGATCAACGAATATATGCTAACGTAATAAAGTTTTCACATTAATAAAGCTAACATAACATCATCAGGCAAGTTTTTCTTGTTTTATTCATCTTCAATTTGTTATTAAAGATGCCTTATTTTCTCAAAGAACAGTGTGATTTAATAAAGAAATGTAGGAATATTTGTACACATTTCAATCATTCCAGTTTTTAAGCTGTAATGAACTCAAAAGAATACAAAGAGACGTGGATCCACATCTTGCAAGCCCACTTATGCCAATTCAAGATGTTAATACAAGGTGGAATAGCACATATTTGATTCTAAAAAGAATTGAATGTTTGAAAAGACCTCTGCAAGTTTATATTATAGAACAATCAATCATTTGAGCTTTGACTGCTAATAAATGGCAAATACTTGAAAAAATTCTAAGAGTTTTGCAACCATTTCTCATGGTTACGGAAACTGTAAGGCAAAATCAATTATATCATCAATTATTCTCCAATAGTTGAGCTCTCCAGCATATGTCTCAAACTCTTGAGGATGACAGCAGAGAATAAATTTTTAAAAGAAGAGGTGAAGAAGGCATTAGAGTTTAGATTTTTGAAAAAAGGCAGAGAAAGGATCAATAGAACATATATCAAAATAAGATAATTGTTTTAAGTATGTAGTAGACCCAAGATACTAACTGACTTATTTTCTAATGAAATAAGAGAATTGAGTAGAAATGGATGCCTGAAAAAATATGCAAATAATTGAAGGTAGAAAGCATGGTTGGCATTGATTAAATCAAATTGATTTAATCAGTTGATTAAATCAATTGATTTTTTTTATGAAAAAATCATGTTTTTGATTTTTTTAGCAAATTTTTTTTTTCTAAAATTATCTATATTATTATTATCAACTGATTTAATGTAAGTATATTTCATCTATATAATAATAAGCAAATTCATCAATGGTAGTTTCAAATCATTTCAATAAAGGAAATAAATTAAAATTAGATTTAGTGGTAGTTTTTGGGGTACCTTACCTTTTTAGGTTATTTTTTGGCTTTGGATTACACATGTTATATATATAATTATAATATATTTATAATATATAATATTATGATAATATATATATATAATATATATATATATATATATATAATATATTATATATATAGGGGATGTACCGATAGTTCGATATCGGTAAACCCCCCCCGCCCCGCCCCCCCGGGGCAGCTATCGGCCCTTTTTTTGGTGGGTACGGTATCGGTATCGGTATCGGTTAATATGGCCGATACTTCTACTTTTTTGGCTGGAAGAATTATGCGAAACTTTGCGATTTTATCAACTTTTTGACACAAAAAATGTTTCCTTTTATTTTTTTTAATCCTATATATTTTTGACGCTGAACATCAGCATGACCTTTCAATTTTTTTTTTCTATCATCGATAACTTTGAGAGTTATTGCAATATTTATGTTTGGCATTTTTAAGGGAACGGGTTATGATATTACTGCTGTAGGTCTTATTACACAATTTTTAATGATGGTTTAAATTTACGAAGAGTAACTTAAAATTTTTTTTTTACTTGATAAGATGTATACTAATATCCCCAAAATATAAGTCAAATCTTTTAATATTCCAAAAAATGGCTAGGTTGCATTTAAAAGTGCTTTGTTCATCGTGTTTTTTCTCTTTGTGAATCGATTTGGCTTCTCTTATCAAAACCCACATATAATCAACCCAACATGGACTATCCCAACGTCCCTGGTATCGCTTTCCATTGTCTGAATATTCTGGTGAAATCTTTCACATGTTCTTCACTTAATCCCCCTAAATTGCGTGCACTCGAAAAACACTTATAATCGTATTTTATTATTGTCCCACTCTAATGACAATGACACCATATGACGCGACAATTCATAAAGAGAGATGGCAATTTTTATCAAGCTTGTTTTGTAATTTGGATCTTTACAATTTCCTAAAAAATCCCTGAACCCCATTACGGAATGTAGAATTGCCTCTCGTCTATCTTTCCGATTCTATTATCGCTGATCTGGATAGGATTTCCGGGTGGGTCGTCCTCAACCTTGTGAATTTAATTCTTTAAAAACTCAATTTCTACAAATCTCCCTCTCTAAACACTTCCAACTTTTCTATTTCTTTCGTCCACGGTTCTCTCGTCTCTCCTGTTGACAATATAAACATCCTTGACCTTACCATAAACAAAAATGTCTTGGACCTCACATCACAACGGTTGAAAGGGCGGCACCTCAAAGAAACTGGGAGTTCGTTTTAGACTGCGAGACTTTTTTTCCTCTTCCTCAGCCTCTCCAGCTTATATAAGGGTCCTATCCGCCCTTGTATGGAGTACTGCTCTCATATCTGGGAGGGGGGCTCTGGTCTCACCGGCTTTTGGACAGGGTCGAGTCAAAAGCTAAGACTTATAAACTGTTCCGTACTTTCCACTTCTCTCGACCCTCTATCTTTCTATCTTTGCGGCGCGATGTTGGTGCTTTATCTCTTTTCTATAGGTAAACGCAGCGGCAGGTGCTCGAGGGATACTTGTCACTACGCAGTAACACCACTTTTACGACGCCTCGTAACACTAGGGGTGCTGTGTCTGCGCATGAGTTTTGTGTGGATATTGGTAACTCCAGACTAGTTCGCTGCGGTGCTTCCTTCTTTCCTGCCACCTCTGTTCTGTGGAATTCTCTTCCATCTTCTGTGTTTCCTGCGGATTTAATCTCCCTCACTTCAAAGCCTGCGTCTGTGCTCATCTGCGTAATTTGCGTTAAGTGTGAACTTCTGAGGCGTGCACACCCCCTCTTTGAATAGGGCTTCGCCCGTGAGTGGTGGTGACAACTGAAAAAAAAAAAAAAAAGGTATCATTTTCAATTATGCTCATCTTTTCCTTCAATTTCAAGGATTTAAGCATATTTAAGCATGTTTCAATGAGCTCATCATCTTCTAGAAAAGAAAAGAGAAAAGCCTGCTCTATATTATATATATATATTATATATGATATATATATATATATATAATATATATATATATATATATTATATATATATATATATATATATATATATATATATAATATATATTATAAGAATAATATATATATTTGAGGAAACATACGTTTCTTCTTTTATATGTCATGGACTTGTCATAAAACAATTTTACTTACAGAAGGGGTGGTGAAGGTATAGGGAAGTTTTCATTATGAGGAACTGGGGTTCTGGATGAGAGAATATCTGGGTATGGAAGAGATTGCCTTCCTTTACCTTTTCCATATTTTGTAATATTCACAATGCAGAAGTGGCAGT
>JABUQX010072311.1:5000-7500 GCA_015478945.1 Trachelipus rathkii
GGACGGGAAGAAAAAACTGGAATATTTGATGGCCCACAAATACGGACACTCCTCCGTGATGCTCAAAAGTGGAAGTGGAGAGAGTGGAATGCTTTTTCAGATGTAGTACTGAATTTTCTGGGGAACAGGAAAGCCGATGACCACTAACATTGTAACAGGAACTGCTAGACAGTTTTCATTCCTCATGGATGTAGAATGAGTATAAAGTTGCACTAACATTCTCACCTCTCACCTAAGCAAATTTCCGGTAACCTAGGCGATGTTAGTGGTGAGCAAGGTGAACGCTTCCATCAAGATCTAAAGTTCACTGGAGGACGTTACCAGGGCAAGTGGGATATCAATATGATGGCCGACTATTGTTGGAGCTTGATGAGGGATATTCCAGACGCTATGCACAGTAGATCGTCTACGAAGAGAAAGTTACTACTATCGTAGGTATGTTTACATTAACTAAACCCATTCCTTCTATTACATTCGTTGTTGTTCCCATATTACTCTTTATTCATAGTTGTATAATATGTTTAAATATATCTATCAAAGATATGTATCATATCATTGCGATTTGTTTCTCTCCTTCTATATATAATAATAATATATATATATATATATATAATAATAATTAAATTATATATAATATATATATATATATATATATATATAATATTATATATTATATATATATAACTCCGTAATGTGACAGACCTCTTGAAAAAGTTTAAAAATCAATAAAATTTTACAAATCTGTGTTTCACACAATATCTCACAAATGCATGTGATACCCGAAAAACCGATTACATTTTTGGAATCAGCACATCAATAAATAATCAAAATCAATTGCGAAACCCCGTCCAAGAATTTCATGTTTACATTATTATTATTATTATTATTATTATTTATTATTATTATTATTATTATTATTTATTTTATTATTATTATAATTATTATTAAAAAGAAATAACTTTAAAGTAGAAAATACTACAAAACAAAATATTACCTAAACTGTAAAAATCGAAAAAAAAAAAATTTTTAATTTATAAAAACAGGATTCCATAATTATCTTATTGAAAATGAATTTTATTTGAAATATTGAAATGTTTGGTGTAGGAAAATAAGTTGCTCTCCATGTTGTGGAGTTAAACGTGATCTCTTTTCCTCAAACACGTTACCAGCTTCTGAAAAAAGCTTTTAAAAAAAATGATTTCTGAAAAAAAAAGCTTTTTAATCTTTGAAGACCCGAGAACTTATATAGTATTTCCTATTTTTAACTTAATAAATTTATTGATCCGTTTATCCAAATTTTGGCTTGCAGAAAACTAAGATCCACAGTAGGATATGTCGAAGATGCCGATACTTCTAGAGACTCCATTTGTTTAATCAGACAAGTTTTAAAGGAGAAATGTAAGGTGTAGCGGAAGTCAAAAAGTTCCGGTTCCGGCCGGAACTTCCGACCGGAACTTTTCCGAGGTTCCGGAAAGTTCCGGTTCCGGCCGAACCAAAAATTCCTGGTCCGTACATCCCTAATATATAATATATATATATATATATTATATATATATTAATATATATATAATATATATATATAATATATAATATATATTATATATATAGTATATAATATATATATATATAATTCCTAGAATTCAAATATAAAAATAAGAATTCATTTGTATATCATTATAGGTTAATTTGAAAAATATTTTCTTTGATTTTTTTTTTTTTGGTAAAATAATTACTTTCGAAGCTTTTTTTTCGCAGTATTAATATATTAAAATATACCCTCTTATTTTTTTACTTTATGAGTTTGATGTAAACTCAAAAAAATAATATTAATTTTATACCAGTTTACAGTTATTAAGAAAATTTGAAATTTAAGAATCTAAAGAATTTATTAAGGAATTTTAAAAAATTGTGTTAGCACATGTGCATAACAGTTTCCAGTAGTGATAATTGCCTTTAAAATCTATTAAAACCAATAAAACCCATAAAAACCATCAAAATAGCATAACAACCCCAAAAAACCAAAAAAAAACCAAAAAGGTTTATTTGGTTTATTTAAAAAAAACCAATGTTTTTTTGTTTTTTTGAAAAAAATGGTTTTTTTCCCAACCCTAATATATATATATATATTTATATTATATATATATATATAAATAATATATATATATAATAAATATATATATAATATATATATATATATATATATATATATATATATATATGCGAGATGGTGATTGATTGGATTGGAATGTGAAACAAGAGTTTTATGGAGGGTCATAATTCCGAGAGAGTGGAGGAGAGCAATATTAGTACCCTTATATAAGGTTAAGGGGGATAAGGTAACTGCAAGCATTGTAGGGGAACTAGTTTACTGAGCGTTGTAGGGTAGATATATGCTGTTATTTTGGTGAAAGAGTGCGTCGAGTGACTGAAGGACTGATTGACGAAGAACAAGGTGCGTTCAGATGGTAAGGATGTGGTGGATCAAATTTTTGCATTGAAA
>JABUQX010072311.1:12500-15933 GCA_015478945.1 Trachelipus rathkii
ATTTATTTTTTTTTTTTTTTTTTTTTTTTTTACATTTCCGCACTAAAATTGGACCGCATTCCAGCAATGTTCTCCTTTTCCTGTAGCTGTTGTAGTTTTGAGATATGGATTGTGGCTCTTCTAGAGGCGGGATATCATATATATTATATATATATATATATATAATTAACAGTTGATGGGCCGGTACATGAAAATTGGTTGGGCGATACCGGTACAATCGGTACTTCGAAAAAATAGCTTGGGCGATACCGGTACTCGGTACTTTGTGTTTGAAAAAGCGTTTGGGCGATACCGGTACTCGGTACTGTATCGCCGGTACATCGATACATCGATACATTTTCATATATGTGGAAAAACAATACTGATAAATGGAATTTCAATAAACAGCTATAATATTACTATAAGGCAAATAGATTTATGTTGTTTCTGTGCTATCTCTTTTAGATTAATATATATATATCCAACAAATTAATATATATATATATATATATATATATATATATATTATTATATATATAATATATATATAATATATATATATATATATTATATATATATATATATATATATATAAAAAGGGTATATTTTTTTATTGAGGGTATTTTTTTTTATTTAATTTGTTGAATAAAAGATGTCTTAATTAAATCGGAAAGTTATTTTTGCTAATCATTATAGGTTATCGCGTATGCACAGTATGCAAATTTCTCATGAATCTCCAAATTTTCAATAAAACCGTGTAGTTTCCATGGTGAAATTGCATTCTATGGCAGAAATTATGTAGTTTTCATTGAAACCGTCATCCAGATCCAAAACGTTGTTTCCTGGCAAATCCTCGTCGGGAAGATATTTGCAGCATATGTGTCAAGCGGAGAATAGTTACTACCAATAGTTAGTTGTAATACCTTCAGAAAAAGGCTGATGGGGGTAGAAACACATATAAATCCTCCATGAAGGGCATATCAAATTTATGTGTAATATTTAATATTAACATTTGCTACTATTGTCAGCCAACTAAATTATGAAATTTCGAAAGTTAATATGACCACTACTCTGTTGGGGATCGTATTCATATAATCGTACAAACAGAGCGGAGCACTTTACGAATGTATAATCGTGTCTTAGCACAGCTATTTAATTGTAACATCGATAACACTAAATGCCTACAATATTATGTATAACAACCCAGGACTGACGGTATGGTTGAAGGCGTTTATTTCTTGAAGATAAGATACCCACAGAGAATACGTAAGGTGTATAGACGGAAGATATCCAGATCGTTTGGAACCGCATTCCACTATAATGTACAGATTGTACACAGGTTTTCAAGAATAAGGTTCGACCAACTCACCATCTCGCCACCCAAGTCAACCTCCCACCCGTACCCTTGAACATGGAGTTTGACTTCTATTGTATACCGGAACACCCAACAACCTACTTACGGCAGACAGGACCGGTACGGTGCATTCTGCATATGTACAACATTTTTCATTACAGAGCACACATTGTGCATGGTCTGCATCCCGGCGATCCCGGACGTTGGTTGTAGTTCGTAGTCCAAATGTGTTCCATGTTTGACAATAAACTTGACGGGCAGCTCTGTATTTTGTGGACGGATGAGGCCAGGTTTACCAATATTGGCACGATTAATGGGTGGAATTATCGGTACTGGACCGAGGAAAACACCGCATATCACCTACAGCACGCGACACCAGGTAGTTTACTCCATAAATTTGTAGTGTGAACTGCTAGATAATATACTGATCGCAAGACATTTACCATAGAAACCTAGATAGCGAATGAAATCAAGAATTTCTGGACACTACTTTGTCAAACCTTCCTCGTGACGTACCATTACAGACACGTCAAAATTTGTACTACCAGCATGAAGGATGCCCAGCACATACAGCAAGGGTTGTGCAACATCATCTAAACGTAACACACCCCGGTAGGTGGATAGGAACATGGGGTCCTATTCCATGGCCTCCTAGAATCTAGATCACCGGACC
Organism: Trachelipus rathkii; assembly: GCA_015478945.1. NCBI lineage: Eukaryota > Metazoa > Arthropoda > Malacostraca > Isopoda > Trachelipodidae > Trachelipus > Trachelipus rathkii. The sequence continues at coordinate 14,507 of JABUQX010072311.1, forward strand.
TTACTCAACTGGAGTATTACCTGTGAGGCTACCTGAAGAATCGTGTCTACGGTGGGTACACAACACCGATAGCATCAGTTAATTACCTCTTAAGTCGAATCACTCACGCTTTTCCGATAGTCGACTCCGAAAATATCACATTGGCAACATGACAAGGGTGATCAGACGGGCTGAACTTTGCGTATGGAATAAGAGCAGATATTTCGCGCACCGCGTATAATGTATACATGCATATACGATGAAGAATGTACTACATAAATCAGAAGGTACTACAGGAAAGGATTTCATACTATACCGAAATAATACTTATGTATGGACTGTAAATAAACGGATGTGTTAAAGAGTTATAAATCATTTCTGTTATAAATCATAACTGTTCATCGTAACTAACTATTAATAGTACCTAATATAAACGTACGCTGTATATGGGGGTTTCGGCCCTCATTCATGATGTTCGAACACTATTACAACTCTCACTCATATTGTTCTAAACCTATTACAACTAACATTTGTTGGTAACTATTACTGCAGCAGCACGTATTTTTCCACTTGTATTGAGAGGTAACTACCATTTAAATTGAGATGACTGTCTCTATGAACCCTAAATAATTTTTGCCATAAAATGCAATTTAATTATCGGAACCACACGGTTTTATTGAAAATTCGAAGGTTCATGAGCAATTCGCATACAGAGACCCTCTTTATTCCTACAAGTTTCTAAATAATTGACATCATTACGGAAATATTCGTTGTTTGCATACATTAACTGAGACCCCAACAACACACACCTACACACAACCGCACATTTCACACTCTCACACTGGCTCCCTCTCACTTATATCTATATATATATATATATATATATATATATATATATATAATATATATATTATATATAATATTTATATATATATTATATAATATATATATATTATTATATAATATATAATATATATCAGAGACCGACTCCCGCACTCGTGCTAAACTCGTGCTCAGCACGAGTTGACATCATAGAAACGATCTAATTTTGCAACCATTTCATAAAGTTAACGATAATATTTTCTTAATTATAAAAAGAATTAATAAAAAAATACATAGATGAAGATATAAAAAATATGAAAGATATGAAATATAGAAACAAAAAAGGGTAGAATAGCCGCTATTAATACGCTTTTAACACATTAACATAAAAGAACTGAATCGCCGTGCCCCAAAGCAATTGGTGGATTAATCTTAGTTTGTTGAATTTATGGTAAAAATTCGTTTATAAAAATGTTTATAATTGATATAATTTACAATACTATACACCTATAAATAATATTTTATACAACAAAATATTTAATAAACTTTACAATCACTAAAATACTTACCAAATTACTTTAAAACATATTAGAAAAAGGAATAACTTAAAGTTAATCGTAAAATGT
>JABUQX010072312.1:0-7500 GCA_015478945.1 Trachelipus rathkii
ATCCATAAAACCTAAATACAATTTATTCTTTCTTTCTCCCTCATTTTTCTCAATCATTTGTTTCAACATAAAGATTTGATCATACATCCTTGCCCACTCCTAAACGCACCTCTTTCTTCACCAATCAGACCTTCAGTCACTCAACGCACTTTTTCGACCAAAATACCAGCATATATCTTCCCTACAACACTCAATAAACTAAACCCTTATAATTATTACAGTTCCCTATCTCCTTTATTCATAAAAGGTACTATTACTACTCTCCTCCTCGAACTATACCCTCCACGAACGCTTTGTTAGCAAACCCCAATCCAATCAATCACCATCTCGCCCCCATTCTTGATCATTTCACCAGTACTTTTATATATACCTGCAGATTTATCATTCTTCAACTTTCACTCTACCCATTACCTCCTTACCAACAATGACCTCATCCCAAATACCTATTCCTTCTTGCACCATCAAACCCACCCACACATTCACCATCACCTCCTCATTACTGCCAATGTTATACAGATTTTCGAAGTGTTCCTTCCACACTCCCCGCCCATCCGTTTCATCAGTTGCGAAATCACCATCCCTATTCATTATTCTAAGCAGATTCCCCTTTTTTTCATTCTTAACCTTTCGCGCTTCCTTCCAGAAGATCTTCCTATTCCTTTGTGAGTCCCCATTCATCCTCCTTTCAAAACTATCGTTCAGCTTAACTCATTTTTCTCCTATAGGCACTTAGTATTGCTTCCTCCTTATATAATTCCAAACATCTTCCTTTTGAAACTTCATCGCTTGCATCACCTCTTCATTCCACCACTCACTGTTGACATTCTTACTTCTTTTAGCACATCCACATACTTCCTTTGCACTGCTAACAATATCTTTTTTCGTTTGCTTCCAGATTTGTTTAGTTTCAACTTGTTCACATTCAACTGATTTACTTGCGAGCGCTCGTAAATACTTATCCTTATTACCTTGATCACTTAACTTCTCACTTAATCTACCCACTTCCTTCCGTATCACCTCCCTCTCCTCTCCAAAACTTAATTTCATAAACAACATAGTCGATCCGATAATCCTGTTCCTAACCTCTACCGAATTTGACATCCAAACACATATCAAAGACTCTTCCCTTCACCAAACACAAAATCAATCATACTTTCACTCTGATACCATCTCTACCTACACCAACCCTAGTATACTTATGGATACTCTTGTGTTTAAAGAAAGTATTACTTACACACATACCCCTGAAGGGGTAAGGTGAAGTCTCAAAACCACCTTCAATTGAAGAATATGAGATGTTAAAGAGAGTGAGCATTGTCACGATGAAGTGGCGTTTCTTCCCGGAGGCTGCATAGGAATCTTCAGTAGGGCTAGCAGCCCCCTGCCCCAGACGCCACAGGACTCCCCAGTGACACTGCCGCGAGCACACCCGCCTCCGTCCTGAAATGATGCTTCCAGCGCTGTCAGGGTGAGAGCTAGGTAAGTACATTGCTGTCACTGAGAAGGTCACCACTCTGTACCTACTGGCAGTTGGTCCCGCAACCTGCAGCTTGAGTACGATGCAGGCGGCACAGGATGGCCGAACAGAGTGCGCCCAGCAGAAGAAACTTAATTTGATGGGTGTTCAGTGATTTGATGGGTGTTCGGAATCAAATTTGGCGTGGTTGCTTGTTGGTGTTCGTGTGCCACAACAGTGGCACTGGTCACTCCAGGTGGTCACCAATTTGAAGGTGTAAGGTGATGTTGAAGAACCACTTTCATTAGCTGAAGACTAGATGATGTTGAAGAGAGTGAGCGTTGTCGCGATGAATTGGCGTTTCGTCCTGGGGGGCTGCTTTGGACTCATCGGTGGTGGTCGCAGCCCCCTTCCTAGACGCCACACCTCTCAGAAATCACTCCTTCCTAACACCATTCTCATTTTCTCCTGACATCCCAAAACCACCTGTTATACTATCCCTTTTTGATCACCTATCCAACCATTTAGGCCACCCAACACAATCATCTCCTAATCACCCCATCCAAAACATCATTCAGATTATCCCAGAAACCAATTTTCTTCAACATTACCCTCAGATGGACCATGTCACAACCACACATACTCCACCTTTTTAATCTTAAATTTAACCATTAAAATTCTAGCACTCACAAAATCTACTATAGCTTTCTACCACAAGTCACTCATCAGAATTGTAACCCATCTCTCCCCTCTGTTCCATTCCATACCAGCACACACATGCCATTTCACACCACACCACCCCATTTTCACCATTTTTTCTCATCTTTGTCTCAGTCACAGGGAGTAAATCAAATTTGCCCTTCTAAATACATCCATCACCTCTCCTCTTCTCCTCAACATTCTCTGATATTCCATGCACCCATACGATTCATACATTTTCACCGAAAGATAGAAGGACGTTTACAAGTAATCGCGCCTGAAGTATGCATTACCTGGCAAAAGATAAGTGGTAGTGGGCGGCCAACCCAACTACCACCGTCCCTTAGTCACCTCTGGTCAACACGCAGGAGTAAACGATGTGATAAATTCTTTCACTCACACATAGGGATATATATAGGGATGTCTGTAAGATGTTGTCTAGAAAGGGGTGGATATAAGGTTATATATATATATATAGTGTAAGATTTAGTGTAGAAGATATATATATATATATATATATATATATATATATATATATATATATATATATATATATATATACAGTGTGTTCACTCGCGACGCAACTTTTTGCGGCCGCAATTGCGATCGCAATTATCTTGGTTGCGGTTGCGATTGCGCCGCAATTATTTTGAATGAGTTGCGAATTGGCTTGCGACGCAATTATTTTAAGCAAAATTACACCGCAATCGCAACCGCAACTTTAAAAAATATAGAAAAATAAAACATTTAATTTTATTCTGGTTTGAAATTGTTTCAAACTTGTAACATTAGATATGTTATTACAATATGTACCCGGTCTCGTTTCATTTGTTTGCGCAGCGTTATTAGTTTAAATTCAACTATTACTGAAATATGTTGTGTTTTTCCGATCGTAAAGACTTTTCACTTTTGATAAAATGGATTTTTGACGAAAACGTCAAGTAAAAATATTTCCGGTCCCATACCTACTATTTCTTCAAATGAAGGTGATATTTCAGTAGATATCGCTACTGTTAGTAGCTCTGCTAATGCTAGAAGTGAAACTGTAGGAAGTCGATCACAAAACCCCCTGGCCTTACCTACAAGAATTTTTTGAGTTTGTAAGCTCAAACGAAGGTAATCGTATGGTATTTAAATGTACTATATACTTTTCTATCTAACTGATTTATGGTTTTCCGCCCTTAGGAATTACGGAGAGACTTGCATGCATACATTGAGAGGTAAGAACGACTTCAGATAGACTAGCATATAAGCTTTTGTATCCAGACACACACTCACAGATTAAAGTTAATATATATATATATATATATATATATATATATATATATATATATATATATATATATATATATATATATATATATATATATATATATATATATATATATATATACACTCTTTATATTTATTTAAATATATATTTATACACATATATATATTATTATATATATATATATATATATATATATATATATATATATATATATATTATTATATATATTATATATATATATATATATATATATATATATATATATATATATATATATTTATATTATATATATATATATAAATATATATATATATATAGATATATATATATATATTTTTATATATATATATATATATATATATATATATATATATATATATATATATATATATATATATATATATATATATATATATATATATATTAGTGATGGGTATCATATCTGCATCCGCATCTGCATTTGCGGAACATCCGCACCTAAATTGACATCCGTACCTTGCATCCTCACTAATAAGATATTATCCGGGCATCCTCTTTGGAAACTGATCTTGGTGGATGTTTTGTCTAGATTCCATTAACATACTAAAATAAATATTTTGGCATCTTTATCATGGGAGTTTATGGGAATAATTGTAATTTTTTTAATTTTGATTTCTGTATATATATATAGGTATATATATATATATATATATAGACTTGAATGGATGTATAAATATATATATATATATATATATATATATATATATATATATATATATATAAAGTTATATATATATATATATATATATATATATATATATTATGTTATATATATATATATATATATATATATATATATATATATATATATATATGTATTTTTGTTTTTCTGGCACTTTGATCTGGGTGATTGGGGGGCCTTGCGCGCTTCTACGCTAACTGTAATTGGAATGACTGCTTTGACTTTGGTGACGTCGGCTTCCGCCGATAAGGTGGGAGCTGTAATTGCTGATGGGATGATTCATTCTTCGACTAAATCTTTCTCCTCATAATCCATGGTTCAGTCTGGGTCAGTTCTATTATCTTATATGAGATAGTGGCGCTATCGGGGGTGGAAAACTCGCTCTTTATCACTCTTGCTAATTTTCATTGAGCTAGAACGTTGCAGAGATACTCTTTCGTCGAGCAAAGTGAAGCCATCAAAAGAAAATGCCAACCTCTCCTTGATTCTCCTACTGATAAATCTTTCTGGCTCTGCCAAAAACATCTCTAACAACTCTCTGTAAATCTGTCTTTCTCCTTATCTCCATCTGTTGGCCCGCATATAATTCTCCAAATTGAAAGAGTAATCTCTTCGGTTCTCCTATTTTCCTTCTAACCAACCCTAGACGATTCTGGTACTCCTCCTCCTCCTCCTTCTTTCAGGTCAGATGTCCTATGCCATTGCCTGTGATTACATTTGATCGGGTGCATGGGCTCCTGAAATCTATAAACGTTAGAAGGCAGTGCCCGATAGCATTCCTCCCGGAGTTTTTACGGAGGCAGCTGTGCTGACCCGCCCCTCGTTCAACCATATTCTCTATGTCTCAATACTAATATTTTCCCTCAGTGTTGAAGCACGCACATGTCCAACCAGTTCCGAAAAAAGGTAGCTGCTCTCCTGATCCTTCCAACTATCGCCCCATAGCTCTCACTTGTATTCTATCTAAGATCTGTGAAACCCTTCTCAACTCTCCTTTCTTAGATCATCTGAGTCTCATTCACTTTCCGACTGCCAGTACGGCTTTCGGCGCTCGAGGTGACATACTTTCTATCTAACTGATTTATGGCTTTCCGCCCTATAGGAATTACGGAGAGACTTGCGTGGTGGCGCTTGAATATATAAGGCATTTGACCGTATGATACGAGTCACCGTTTCAAGCCCTTCCTTTGGGTTTCCTCTTTGCTTGTTTATGTCTAGTTTTCTTCAAATCGCTCAATATCACATCTTTTTCTGTCAAAAGTGGTGTTCCTAAGGGTTCTGTTTATCTCCTACTTTATTCTACTTTTCATTAATGAATTTCTCACCTGCACATCTAACTCTATCCAATTATGTTACAGATACTCCAACCCTTCATTCTTCAACTCATTTCACTTCTGCTCCTTCTTTTACTTCTAGAATTGACTCTCGCCTTAATCTTTCCGATTTCTATTCTCGATGATCTGGATAGAAATTCCTGGTGGGGTCGTCTCAACCTTGTGGAATCTAGTTCTCTTAGAAAACCGCACTCCTACAAATCTTCCTCTAGTACATCTTCTAACTTTCCTATCCTTTCGATGGTTCTCTCGTCTCTCCTGTTGACAATATAAACATCCTTAGCCTAATATAAACAAAAAATGTCTGAAACCTAACATCACAACGGTTGCTAGGGCGGCCCCAAAGAACTGGGGGTTCTGTTTAGGCTGCGAGACTTTTTTTTTCCTCTTCTCGGTTGCTCCAGCTATACAAGGCTCTAACTCAACTTTGTATGGAGTGCTGCTCTATCAGGGGCTTGTCACCTGGTTTTGATAGGGTCGAGTCAAAAGCCAAAAAGGCTTATAAACTGTTCTGCACTTCCAGTTCACTTGACCTCATTTTACGTTGATAAGTTTTATCTCTTTCATACCGCAGGCAGGTGCTCGAGGGAGCTTATCACTGGGGTGCGCCCACCACCTTTATGACGCCCTCGTAGCAAAAGGGGTGCTCTCTCGGCGCATGAGTTTTGTGCTGATATTGGTAACTCCAGGCTTTTTCGCTGTGCTCCTTCTTTTCTGCCACCTCTGTTCTGAGGAATTCTCTTCATCTTCTGTGTTTCCTGCTGAATTTAATCTCTCTCTCACTTTAAAGCCTACGTCTGTGCTCATCTGCATATTTGTGTTAGTTGATGAATATCTGAGGTGCACAACACCCCCCCCCCTTTGAATGACGGCAGTGGTGGTGATACAACTGTAAATATATATATATATATATATATATATATATTATTATTATGTTATATATATATATTATATATATATGATATATATATATATAGTGTTATATATATATATATGTGTATATAAAAGTATATATATATATATATATATATTTATATATATATATATATAATTTTAATTCAAACTTCAAAGCGTATCCGCATCCTCATCTACTTTAAGATCCGCATCCGCATCCTCATATATCTTAAGATCCGCATCCATCCGCAAACAGTCAAATTTTGATATCCGGTCCATCACTAATATATATATATATATATATATATATATATATATATATATATATATATATATATATATATATATATATATTTATATTTATGATTTATATATATATATATATATATATATATATATATAAGATTTATATATATATATATATATATATGCTGCGGAAGTATTAATTTCTCTTGTTTTAGTATATTTAACGTACAATAGTTGCGGTTGCGAATTGCGGTTGCGACCGCAATTCGCTGTCTACCGCAATTGCGTTTGCGGTTGCGATCGCAATGCGTTATTTACGAATTATATCATTGTTTCAAAATTATTTTTGGGTTGCGGGCCCAACACTGCATATATATATATATATATATATATATATATAATATTTATAGGAATAGAATGTTGCACCTTCATCCTAAACGTTTTGGAATAGATACAGAGAAGTGGTTAGTTAAAGTGATATGTGGAAGTATTGAATTTTGTACATTATATATGAATAATCACACTCCAAAAATTCTTATAATATCAAGACTAAGTTGCGAAAGAGCTGGAACCAGGTAACAGTATTTGTTTATTATTGTATATAGTTTTTTCAAATATTAATGATTTATTGTATCCTCCATTCATTGGCTCGATGATAAAGTGGTACTACACATTTCTTTGTGTTTTGTTATGTTCTTTAATGAGAGGTGTAAAATATTTGTTTCATATTTTTAAGTATTGCTTTATGATAAGGAACAAATAACTGATAAAGTGAAATGTTATTAAAATTATTTAGTGCAATCTTTATTCTTTACTCTTGACTAATAAACATCTATTTTTTTTAATATATATATCTGGGGATAGGAGGAAGCTAATA
>JABUQX010072312.1:12500-40000 GCA_015478945.1 Trachelipus rathkii
TATTATTGTTTGTTAATTTTACAATTATTATTATTATTATTATTATTATTATTATTATTATTATTATTATTATTATTATTTTTTATTATTATTATTATTATTATTATTATTATTATTATTATTATTATTATTATTATTATTATTATTATTATTATTATTATTATTATTATTATTATTATTATTATTATTATTATTATTATTATTATTATTATTATTATTATTATTATTATTATTATTATTATTATTATTATTATTATTATTATTATTATTATTATTATTATTATTATTATTATTATTATTATTTTCAAGAATATAGACCAGCTTACTAGGGTCGGGTTTATTTCATATTATATAAATTGATTTTATTTATGATTTTTCTATTTAAACATAAATTTTAACATAAAACCGTATAGTACTTAATGGGTTCAAAAGACTAAACGTCCCCTCAGTAGCCCATTTCTTGTCATTGTATTTTTTTTTATATTAAAATGCTATTTTAATACCATTGACAGAATAAAGTATTTTTGATTTGATTTGATTGATTGATTAATTATTACTAATTATTTTTACTGTATTGTTTCAGGTTGGTTCACACAAGGTTAAAATGTCTCGAGAACCGGAAGTTTCTGTTCAAGCATTTCGAAAACATGTTAGATTTATCCGAGAAAAGTATGGGAGATTTGTGGGTTAAATTTGCTTGGTACTGGAGTCACTAGGCAAGAGGCAGGGCGAAGTTGCTCTTCACATTTGTTTGTATATCCCTTTTTTTTTTCTTTTTACTTTATATTTATAGATTTTATCTGCTATAATGTTACTATAAATATTTTTTAAGTTCTTATATAAATAACATTAACACTCTAATTTTTTATTTATTTTTACTTTAACATGTTTACTGTATATCAGAAATTTATTTTACACATTTATTGTTGAATATGTAACTACTTATACATTCCCCTGTATCTTTATTCTAACATTTACATCAACTCTGCAACATAAATTTTCTTGTCAACAATGCACTCTTTTTTTTCCTCTCTTCCATCTTTTTATTCCGTTTCTATTTCTTTAATTTAATCTATTATAGTATCGCTCTAACAAATTTTCCTATTTTTCAGCTGGGTTATTGCTTCTTTTTAATTGATTATATATACCTTTATATTTCGCTCATTTCTTATATTTCACTTCTATCATATCTATTCATTTTCCTACCAAATGCAATAAGTAGTTAATTTTATGGCCTTCTGAAGAGTTTGTTATTAATCTTAATGCTGATAAGCATTTCTAGTCTGTTTAGTTTATTTCATCCAGTATATAAGTAAACAGGCTTCTTCTTCTATTGTCTATGTTTGTGACTCTTTCGAGGTTTCACTACTCATTGACATAATTTCCTACCAAACGTATCAGTATATCATATCGTCTTTCAAAAGTTTGCTATTAATTTTTAATACTGGATAAATATTTCGTCTATTTGGTTAATATCATATCGTCTTCTTCAAGAGTTTGCTATTAATTTTTAATACTGATAAGTATTTCAATTCATTGTCATTCATATGTAAGTAAATAGGCTTCTGCTTCTAGCTATATTTGTAGGCCCTAATTAAATATCTAATATTCACCTCAAACATTTGGAACCGTATATCGAAGTCTATACCAAATATTTAATATCATGAACCTAAATACTCTCCCTTCTGGAAACACGTTCATATAATTCTCATGTTAGCTAGGTAAATCCCCAACAACCCCAGCTCATACAGATGTATTTCGCTGTCTCTTACAATATCCAAAGGCTGAAAATTAAAAATCAATAGAATCTACCCTTCTATTACATTTTTAATTTTATACCAAACATATAAAATTTTCAGATAAGTGTAGGGTCACCCTGCTCATATAACCCCATCGCCACTGTGACCTATTACTGATTTGTGTTTTAAGGTAAGAGGTTTCTGTAGTTGCAATTCATATCTAACAAGTATTTCTAAATTTCCACTAACTATTAGTACTACTACTGTTATATTAGATGAATCCAGTAAGAGCGAGAAGTGATGAAACTAGTAAAAATATATACACTCCAAAGGAATATCATGAGAAAGGAATTCTTATCTTGAAGTAATCTGTTAATTACTTGGTAATCTGGCTGAAGTTACTATTGATATATGAAATGAATGTTCTTCTATTATGACTTTACTTCAACTTAAATCTCTAGTAAGGCCAAAAGCAAACAAAGGACAAAGTAAAAAGCAAAATCTTCTTGTGAACTTCTTCAGTCAACAAAAATAAAGTCCATAAACAAAAAGATAGCATCCATTAAAAAAAAAAAAAAAACTTTCAGACCAGAAATAAAATAAAGGACAAAGACTGAAAAAAACGAAACAGAAATAAGCTTGTAGATAGGCATAAATATTAAAGCGTCTTCACCTAATGAACAGCTAAAAAATTTCAATAATCCTAACTCTTATTCTATTCTCAATAATAAATGAAACCCCATTATATTTACCCCTTACCTTAAGAAATGTTATGAAGAACTTATAATCCAAGATTGGATCTGTTCTTCTGAAGATAATTCAAGATCTGCTTGGCTCTGTAAACTCTGCTATTTCCAACAATTTGTGCCACTAATAATCACTGCCTTATAATTTCAAGTTTTAAGATTGTCCTTTCCACTGATAATTTTAATAATAGGCACAAATTTATTTTTATATCTAATAAGAGACGCTTCTCACAATTATGCTAAAATACGAAAACTATTACAAATAAATATTCTAACTTCTAAGATTCTGAAAAGAGAAACAAACTTGTAATAAAAATTATTTAACACTCTTGAAAAATAAAACTTTGAAAATAAATAGTTTTCCCCTAATCTGGCAAAACCTATTCATGTAGGGTCGGATAGAAGGCACCTTAACAACGGCTCTACTCTGGACACCACCACTCCATTCAGGAAAACAAATCTAAATACTTTAATTGTCAAAGATGTCACTCCCATGCAGTTGAAAACACAAAACATGGTTTATTAGATATCTTGGCCTTGGCGAATATCAGAAGCAATTTCAGAACATTTAAGCTAATAGAGATCTATGGGTCCGACGTATAATGGTGGCGAAGTATCTCGAGCTCGAACGCTTCTCTTAGGAGGGGAGTGGGGGGGTCATAATTATTATATAAGAATTATATATATATATATATATATATATAGTATATATATATCTATATATATATATATATATATATATATATATATATATATATATTATATATATATATATATATATATATATATATATATATATATATATATATATATATATCGTTCATATACCCCTTCCACAAACACTGCTAGCTCAGAACTACAACATTATATAGGACATCTGGAACAGTGGCCGACATTGAACACAATGTCAGCCTCACCCCAAAGATCTTCAATTACAACAAGAGAATCACATAGACATCCAACAATTCATTTTAAATAAAAGACTCCTTCTCAATAGACAACCAATCATTTTAGGATTGACATTTGCCCCCCTCCCCCCCATAAACAAAATCACATCCAAAGCCTCACTCACGTAAGTTAAATGCTTTGAAGGCATTAACAGGAACTAATTTTGGCCAAAATAAAGAAACCAACTCCATAGTATACAGACAGTATCTTGGGCCCTTTTTAAACTATGCATCGCCCGCATTTGCCATACAATATCAAAATATAACATTTGAAAACATGAAGTAGTCTGAAATAAAACCCTTAGGATAATAAATGCCTGCCTCCTCACCACACCTAAACATCCTAAAGGACAACATGGGCAGACCTGAAGAGAAAGGAACGTGGCAGAGTATAAAACGTCTCCGCAACTCACAGAATAACAACCCACCCACAAATGAAGCTCTAAGAGGACACAACAACTTCCCCTCCCAAAAATCAACACTGCAACATCCTCGCATAACACTATTCCAACATATCAAGTAAACCCACTCACTCAAATAATAGAAAAATAATACGCAAACTCAAAACAATACAATTAGAAGTCAACCCGGACCCCCCACATTCACCACCCAAGAATTAAATAAACTCATCAAAATTCTAAAAAAATCGGACCGGACCTAACAATATCTCCAACCTTCATATAAAACACTTTGGACCAGCTACCATATCATTCATCACTGATATCTTCAATAAATCCTGGTCTCTCAACTACATCCCTTCACACTGGAAAAAAACGATCATCATACCTAAATTAAAACCCAGAAAAGATCCCAATTTCCCATCTTCATACCGCCCCATATCCCTTCTCTCATCCCTATGCAAACTCATGGAGAAAATCATACTCACAAAAATTCAAACCACCATCCACTCCCCGAATCATCAACACGGCTTTAAAAAATTTCACTCTACATCTACAGCTCTAACTAACATTACACAAAACATCATAAACGGACTAAACAAAACACCTTCTCACAGAACTATCCTCCTAGCCATAGACAATGCAAAGTTTTGACACAATACCCGACACATCCTTATCCAAAAAATTCGAAACACACACAGCCATCTGTTTCCTTTTCTGTTCAACCTATTTACTGCCGATATCCCTACCCCCCAATCTCCTAACTCAAAAATAATAACCTACGCTGACGACTTAACTATAACCATATCAGACCCCTCAGTACCCACTGCTACGATCCTCACCCAGACTTACATAAATCACCCAGAAGATTGGCTGACATCCAATAGAATGTCAGCCTCTGCAGAGAAATCATCTATTACCTTAATCACCACTGACAGACACCAATCATCACTCCACCCACAAGTAACCCTAAACAACTCCATCATTCCCCTAAACAAAACACCCAAAATACTCGGAATAACCTTCGACACTCACTTCACCTTTACACCACACATCCAAAACATCATAAGCACAGCAAACAGGAAATTGAACGTACTCCGAACCCTATCCCAACACAATTTCAGCAATGAAACATCCACACTGTCAACAATATTCAAACAATTTACAAGAACTGCAATCAACTATGGATCAACAGTCTGGTACCCACTAGCCCCCCCAGGGTTGGCATGAGAGGATCCCGAATCCCGAAAAAACCCACCGGGTTTTTTAAAACACTCTTGTTCATTTTGCCCACTCTGCCTTTCAAATCTTTTCTGAATGTCTCGCATGCAAAAATAGTGTTTAAAATAGAAAATATTATAAATATACTCTTTACTTAGCGAAAACAAGCCTATAAGCTCATTTTAATTCATTAGTTGAAAGAATATATACCGTACTATATACATATATTAGTTAGATATATATAGTAAATTATATAATTATTAGCATGATTGTATATATATTAAATATAAATATATTAATATATATAAATATATATATATATATATATATATATATATATATATATATATATATATATATATATATATAGTTATTATATTTATATATATATATATATATATATATATATATATATATATATATATATATATTATATATATTTTATATATATATATATATATATATATTAATATTGGCTATGTACATATATATATATATATATATATATATATATATATATATATATATATATATATATATATATATATATATATAAATATATATATATATATATATATATATATATATATATATATATATATATATATATATATATATATATATATATATATATACATATATATATATATATATTTATATGTTAAATAAAAGTATACAGAGAGAGAAAGTTAATCAAAATACTGATATACTCTTTCTCTTTACAACACTTCAATAAAACTGATTCTCAGTACTTTCTTCAATTCCCTTTCCCTTATGCATAAAAGGAAAGGGAATTGCAGAAATTAGAAATAAAGCCATTATGTTGTAGGGAAGGTATATGCTGGTATTTTGGTTGAAAGAGTGTGTTGAGTGACTAAGGACTGATAGGTGAAGAACAAGGTGTGTTTAGGGCGGTAGAGGATGTGGATCAAATCTTTACATTGAAACAAATGATTGAGAAAATGAGTAAGAAGAAGAATAAATTGTATTAGGTTTAGTGATTTACAATAGGCATGATAGAGTTAATAGGAAGCTTTGTAGTGTAAAATAGTATATGGTGTTAAAAGCCTAGTTTTAACCAAAGTGGATATGACAGATAGTGAAGGTAAAATGAAATAAATGGTGTCAATGGTATTGGTTTAGACTGAATAGCATGAAAGAGACAAAGGTGTTATGTCTCCTTGGTTGTCTAATGTGTTAGATAAGCAGAATCTGATGGGACAGCAGAAACAAAGAATGAGCGGAGAATGGAGGAGGAGAAGAGTCTACCCATTATATGCGGATGATTTGGTTCTGTGTATCGAATCTGAAGAGTTTGGAGAGGATTGGTAGATAGATTTGGCAGGGTATGTAAAAGAGGTTGAAAGTAAACGCAGATAAGAGTAAGGTTATGTCAGAGGAGATGTCCTAGTAGTTGTTAGATGTGATGAGCAGCTGATAAAGGTCTGAGTTTAAATATTTAGGGTATGTGTTGATGAGAAGGAACGGATGATGCAGAGTGTAGTAGAAATGTTGTGAATGGTAGGAAGGTGCAATTAAATCGTTGGAGAATGTAAAGGGACTAAGTCTTGAGTGCGCTAGAGTCTTACATGAGGGTATGTTGTTACCTAGCATTATGATAGTGAGACTATGGTCTGGAATAAGAAGCATAGATCTAGTTCAATGTGTTCAGATGACAATCTTAGGGGTGTGGTGTGAAAAGAATTAACAAAGTGAGGAATGAACGTATTAGGGGGTGTGAAGAAAGAGGTAAATGAGAATAAATGAAAGTATGTTGAGATGGTTTGGTCATGTGGAAAGCGATGAATGAAAGTCGGTTGGTTAAGTGGATGTTTAGTGGAGAGTGTGTTGGGAACCGACCGCTGGGAGACCGAAGAGAAAGTGGATTGAGTCGGTGAACGAGTGTCTAAAGAAGAGAAATGAGTTTGGCAGAGGTGAGAATAAAGGTGCATGATAGGAGAATGGCGGGGTTTTGTATGGGGCATGGTTGTGGCCCACCTGGGCCAGTGGATAACCCTACATTGACGATTTACCATAGTGAGGGACCGTCGTGGTCCCATGATGCTCTAGGGTGGATTTTCCGTCTGTGACGAGTCTCCTTACTAATTAATGGTATAGAGGGGGCGGTAAGGCTGTTCTTTCGACGTTTGTCGTGTTCTCCTACTGCTTTTCTTTTCCGACATGCTTGTAATAGCACCTTACCCCAATTTTAAAGTAAAGAGGAAGTGAAGAAAGATTAAAGATATATATTATTATATATATATATATACATATATTACATATATATATATATATATATATATTATTATTTATATATATATATATATATATATATATATATATTATATATTATATATATATATTATATATATTATATATATATATATATATATATTATATATATATATATATATATATGTTATTATATATATATATTATATATACATATATATATTATTATTATTATATAGTTACATATTATATATATATATATATATATTATATGTTAAGATATATATATATATATATATATATATATATATATATATATATATATATATATATATATATATTATATTTATAAAAAAGTATATTTATCTATATATATACATATATATATATATATATATATATATATATATATATATATATATATATATATATATATATATATATATATATATATATATATATATATATATATATATATTTATTCGAGATGGTGAGGAGTAACCAGGTCTTAAGGTTTGTATCATTTCAACAAAGTACTTCAATTGAATATTTAAAAATGAGACGTTGTTAGCATGAAAAAATATTTTTTTATCAATAATTTCTTTTTGTGCAGTTGCCATTTTAATGGTATATTTAGACAATTTCTTTTGAGTTTTTGATGTGTCAGATACAGATAACCATGTTTTCATTGTTGAATGTCTTGCAGCCATCAAAAATTAGATGAATCCCTTTCTTCTACATCTGTAAGATCCATACTTTCAACGGTTGTATTAGCACTTGATTCACTAGATTTGCCAGAATATGACAAGCGCTTACAAGATTTTTTCAGATGCACTTTTATTCTTTCAATTTTATTGCTAATTGCATCACTGTAATATTTACATTTTACTTTGCTGGTGTCTTAGACATTCAGAACTTCAGTCCATTCATTTCCTAGTTTTCTTCCGGATCCCAGAGTCTTTGGCATTACTGTTATAATGAAACTTATAAATAACTTAAAAACAAGCAATTAACTGAATATGAAATTGAGCTGGCCATGCGGCGCAGGGCGGTGGTGATGAAAAATCCGGTTGGCCAGGGTTTTTCTGCTTTGCGTGATAAAACCCGAAAAACCTGGGCCCACTGGGCTTTTTCAAAAAGTGTTTCTTTACAACCCTAACCCCCCCCACGAATAGGAATAAACTACAAAAAATACAAAACTGCCTCGTTCAATAACTGGTTGCCTGAAAACCACCAAATCTGCATGAAGAAACAAAAATTCTATCAATTCTAGATCATCTTGATATGATAGGAACCCAATTTTATGCCAAGACTCTCGACTCATCCCACCCCTGTCATTACTACTTTCAGGAGCACACACCACATCGTTTGAAACCATCCCTATCCTGCAGCTCTCTATTATGAAGGAACCTTCTAGAACCATCCCCTCCCCCAACAACTCCCTTTTAACAAATCATATTCATTCATATTTCACACAGCGATATCTCAACAACCGTCCAACTAATAACTCACAAACCACTAACACCCCCGAAATATCCTCCACAAAACCTATTCCCACGAAAGACACAGATCTCCCTCTCTAGATTGAGATCCTGACATCACCCAAACCTTCAAGAATATAAACATAGATTCCAACCACAACACACTCCATCCCCACTCTGTCAGAGATGCTCGAAGAGCCAGAAACTGCCGTACACCTACTCCTGAAATGCCCAACCCTCACACCCTATAGAATATAATACCACCAAATCACCTCCCTGAATGACATGTGGCTCCACCCGGTGGAGGTAGCTGGGTTCCTGGAAATGGCATGGGCTCCCCATATAGGGAGTCCAGGTCAATAAATAAATAAAGTACAAAGGCATATATATATAAGGTTGTTGTTATATTTTATATATATTTATATATATATATATATATATATATATATATATATATATATATATATATATATATATATATATATATATATATAGTATATATATATATATATATATATATTTTTATTTATATAGTATTTATATATATATATATATATATAACAGATATATATATATATATATATATATATAGTATATATATATATATATATAAAATTTTATTGTTAGGGTTTATGACCTTTGAATGAAAACTTGTGACTTATATGATAAGTACCAAAGACAAATGCTTATTCTTTCAAATTACCTTAATTACTGAAGATGAGATAATATTGATGAATTTTGAAAAGGAAATAGTTATAGTGAGAGAGAAAAATTCGATATGAGTGATGTTAGTAATTTATTGTTTTATGGTTGAAAAGTATCAAGACACACACACTCATAAATATTCTCTCTTATTAAGGTTCCACCAATATTATTGTTTCTTGGTTACCAAGTCTTTTATTATCTTCTTATTGGTTTTTCCCCCAACTTCTTCTTTTTGGTTTCTTTTTCTTAAATAAATTAATGATCTCTTTTTTTTTTTTTTCCACAACTTACTTTCAATAAGTTTTTTTTTATAAATAAATTACATTTAGTTGTAATAGTCTCAATATCTAATATTTATTATTTAACATTTCCCCTAACACCTGAAACACAGAAAGTATATTAAATAACTATGTTTAAAAATTCTAAAGCCCTTCTCATTAGGGTTTAATTTTACTGACCTCTTCCTTTAATACACTTACTCTCCAATTGTTCCCCTTCTCCACAACACGTACCCAAAACAAGTCAACTTCAATTTTATTTTTTATTTTTATTATTATTATTATTATTATTATTATTATTATTATTATTATTATTATTATTATTATTATTATTATTGCAGCTGCAGCACTTAAACTGTCAGTGGAGCAAAACTGAGGCTCACATCGTATTTGATTTTCATCAAGAATGTCGGGGTGGAACTGCTGAGGCTTTGAGTAAGAAACTTAAACACTCAAATAAGAGATAGATGATTTGGCTTCTTTTTATGTAGGGATGGAAAGGTTGAAAAGGTATTAAGCACTTTCTTGCATATGTTCTTCATTGTGGAATACTATTTATTGAAATGTTTTCCTTCACTGTTTTTTAAAAGCAGTTTAGTTTAGTTTTTTTTTTTGGCTTGAAAGTCTCTTTCGTTAGCATTATGTAGATGCAAAATATAAAGTGAAATATGATTTATTTAGGCAATAAATACATTTGTCTAGAATGATTGTCTTTGGGTTTTGAAATGTATTATTCTTTTATTCAATCACTGTAGAAAAATTAATTATAAAAGAAAAAGGAGATAATTCCTATATTGATGTAGGGTCCACTTAAACTTTTTTGTATTTTCTCCACAATAAAATCTAGACTGTAATTTAATTGTGAAAATTTTATGGAAGTAATTAAAGGAATTTACTAATTTTATCTTGGTTGAATTTTATCATATTTTTTTTCTTTTGTTAAACCTTCCCAACTGACGAAACTGTGAGAATTCATATTTTTAAAGTTTTATATTAGCCTAGTTAAGATCGGAAAAATTATGAATTAAATTTTAAGGAAATAACTACAATTGTAATTCTGAACATTATGAGAGAGTTGCAGGAAAATGGAGAGAAAATAATCGATTGTTCAATATCGCAGTGCTCAGTCTGGAAGTTATGCGCACTAACTGTTTAGATTGTCTGGATAGAAATAAACAGTGCAGAGTTTTCTCGGAGTATTGACATTCTAAACAAAACTAAAGTAATGGGGGCAGCCACAACGGAAAGAATGTCCAGAGGTTTACTTAAAACTGGAAGAAATGTGGAAAGAGATAATTAATAAACCAGTCAAAATGACGCAGGTACTGACTATGTCAAGATCAAAGGTAATTTTATTATTATTATTATTATTATTATTATTATTATTATTATTATTATTATTATTATTATTATTATTATTATTATTATTATTATTATTATTTTATTATTATTATTATTATTTTATTATTATTATTATTTTTATTATTATTATTATTTTTATTATTATTATTATTATTATTATTATTATTATTATTATTATTATTATTTTTTTATTATTAATAGTATTTTATTATTATATATTATTTTTTTTATTATTATTATTAAAGAATGTATCAATAGCCTGCACATAAAAATAATTCAAAGTTGATTGAAAAATTAATGCCTAATATTGTAATTTCTCAAAAATGTTTCCTTCCCTTCTGAGCTAGATAATATAAATTATTTCTTAACTACACATTTTTCCCTTTAGTTTTAAAAAGATTATCTTCAGATATACACAACTAAAGCATTGTATGCTTATTTTTTTTCAAGCTCAAAAGCCAAAAACATTAATTATCCAACCTCTTCCGCGTGAAACATCATCCTAGAATGCAGCTAGCCAGCTCGACGAATTTCCTTATTGATAAAAACTATAGAAAAAATTCGTATATTTCTGATTACCATGTCTGTTTAAATATCGTTGCTTAAAGATCTTTCTTTCCTTGCTTCCTCTTTTCTGGCTAATTTTTTCAATTTTTATCTGTTGTTACTGCGCAGAATATATCGAGAGCTTTTCTGCTCCTTCCTGTAAGCTCATCTCATTTTCTCATTTGGATTCTTTTTAGCTGTTATTGACGGTCATCAACTGTTTTTAAACCGTGTAATATGAATCTTCCTCATGGTAATGTTCATCCTTGACTTCCGTTTCTCGCATTTCTTCATCTTTGCACTTTATGCCCACTGCCTCTTGGCATTATTCTTCCTGTAAAAATAATATCTCAACCTGAAGTTGCAGTTGTTATGCTACCTGGAACAATGGATTGTTTTCTATAAAGTTACCCGTGGAACAATGACTTCTGATTTTCGTATCTCTTTAGCTGAGGCAAAGGAAGATTGATTAATTTAAATTAACGAAATACAGCTTCTTAATTTTCAACCACAATATTCTCCATTATTTATACGTTTTAAGCAGAACCAACCCGAGGGAAAGCAGCTGAGGAGAATTCTCGTTCCCACCTTTAAACACAAAACTCAATATTTGTAGTTTTCTTCTATATAGTATGGTTGTGGGCTGGCCCAGGGGATGAACTACATTGACTAGATGCCACAGTGAGGGTCCGTCGCAGTCTCGTGAAACCCTAGTGTGGATTTTTCTGACTGAGAAGAGAGAGAGATAGAGAGAGAGAGAGAGAGAGAGAGAGAGAGAGAGAGAGAAGAGAGAGAGAGAGTAGAGAGAGTAGAGAGAGAGAGAGAGAGAGAGAGAGAGAGAGAGAGAGAGAGAGAGAGAGAGAGAGAGAGAGAGAGAGAGAGAGAGTAGAGAGAGAGAGAGAGAGAGAGAGAGAGAGAGAGAGAGAGAGAGAGAGAGAGAGAGTAGAGAGAGAGAGAGAGAGAGAGAGAGAGAGAGAGAGAGAGAGAGAGAGAGAGAGAGAGAGAGAGAGAGAGAGAGAGAGAGAGAGAGAGAGAGAGAGAGAGAGAGAGAGAGAGAGAGAGAGAGAGAGAGAGAGAGAGAGAGAGAGAGAGAGAGAGAGCAGAGAGAGAGAGAGAGAGAGAGAGAGAGAGAGAGAGAGAGAGAGAGAGAGAGAGTAGAGAGAGAGAGAGAGAGAGAGAGAGAGAGAGAGAGAGAGAGAGAGAGAGAGAGAGAGAGAGAGAGAGAGAGAGAGAGAGAGAGAGAGAGAGAGAGAGAGAGAGAGAGAGAGAGAAGAGAGAGAGAGAGAGAGGGCAGAGAGAGAGAGAGAGAGAGAGAGAGAGAGAGAGAGAGAGTAGAGAGAGAGAGAGAGAGAGAGAGAGAGAGAGAGAGAGAGAGAGAGAGAGAGAGAGAGAGAGAGAGAGAGAGAGAGAGAGAGAGAGAGAGAGAGAGAGAGAGAGAGAGAGAGAGAGAGAGAGAGAGAGAGAGAGAGAGAGAGAGAGAGAGAGAGAGAGAGTTGCTATACCTGGTGCCTGCCTTAGGCAAGCCAAGTGCCACCACATCTCCCGATAGCCCTAAAGGCAGAAGACCATAAATCAGATACGAGCAATATATCACCAGTGGAACCTTATGTCTAAAACCATACTATTGACCAGAAAGAAGTGAATGGGATTCTGTATTGATTCTGAGGTTTGAGTTGAGAAGAGTTCCAAATTTAAATAAATGTAAGGCAGATAAAGTTAGAAGTAAACAGAGCGGTTACTTGTCTTCGGAATACGTTGAACAATAATACGCACATCCACACTGTGGAAAGTGCTGGGTGTTGAGGCAATGTAGTTGAACGAAGGCCAGCTCAGAAACACACCCCCTCAAAATTCTAAATACGCCATCCGGGCCGCCTGTCACCATCGTTCATAGATTTCATGTGCCCACACCTGATTAAATGTAATAACAGGTAAAGTCACTGAGATAACTGACAGGAGAGGAGGAGGAGTAAAGGATGATTGCTGAATGTCCAGGGTTGAATTAGAGGAAACAAGCTTGTAGAGGCAAAGAGTTGGCCACTTAGTTGGAGACAGGCAGCAGAACCATCTGAAGCTGAATAAGAAGAAGAAATGCAGAAATGTTTAGTTATGTGTTTTTTAATATGTGATTGTGTGTTATATATATGATAATAATAATACAAAATAATAATAATATTAGATGGAACAGAGAAGAGAGCGTAATACTGCTACTTTGCTATAACTTCAATTCTGGGGGAAATAGAAGATGTTGCAATACATGTTGAGTAGGTTGGTTTCTATTATTAAAGATACTGGAGTGCATTTAAACTGTCTATGTGTGTGTGTTTCAATGTATTGGTGTGTGGGTATATGTGTTGTTTGTTAAGCATTGCAAGGTGATTTAATGAAGTAACTCTACAAGCCTAAGTTTTATATTATTAGGGATAAGTCTAGACATAATCCCCAAGGCAGTGTTGAAAGGGCCATTAGTGGGACATAGAAATTAGTTTTTATTTTTTTATTAAATTTTTAATCTCTGCATTGATCAAGTTGTTTGGATATTGGGTCATTGTTCATAATTAGTTGTGTGTGATTTGAGGTTGTCTTAGGATTGTGTAATTGGGAAATTCAGAGAGGTAAGGTTTTGGTGAGATTAGATCTCTGTTATATTAGTGCTATGTGTGTGTTTGTATTTAATACAGTATTGATAAGTTCTTTATTTATTCTATGCTAATAATATTTAATTGAATTATGGATGAAGGATGCGAATTTTCTAAAAAGTGAGTCTCCGCATGAGTTAAACAGGACGGCAAAATGAAAACAAGACATAAGGTTTGAGATTTGTGTACTTTGTGAAATCAGAGTTGGCATATGTTGCGCAATAAGCTTGCTCCTTGGGTGAGTGACTCATTACATTTGGGGCAAGATAAACTGGGGCCTGGATTTAATCCAGGTCTCTCGTTAATAGGAGGATTTGGGCGCATACACCAGTCCCATGCACCTCAAGTAGCAAAATGGTGAGAATATAGACGGATATTTCCGGAGCCCAGTCGCGATAGCTGGCTGGCGATCCCAGGGACTCCACCTCTCACAGGATGGGAGGGAAAGAGGACGGCAATTTGAAGTTCTGATGATTTCTTCCTGTTGCCCATCTGAAAGCATTGTGGATTTCTTCGAGAAGAACTTGTGTGAATGAACACGTACATGGCTGTTACACAACTTTAATATATATGTTATTATGGTGTTATATATATATATATATATATATATATATATATATATATATATATATATATATATATATATATATATATATATATATATATATATATAGTAAGAGTATATATATATATATATGGTAGCATATATATATATATATATTATATATAAATAGTGCATATATATCACCCACTTCCTTTCCCCAGACTGGGGTAAGGTGCGTCACATGCACTGGAAACAAAAGTAGTTGAAGAATGTGACGCAAGTTGGAAAAAAAGACCAGCCTTACTACCTCCTATATATATCCCTTATATATGTCTATATATATATATATATATATATATATATATATATATATATATATATATATATATATATATATATATATATATATATATATATATATATATAAGAGTATATATATATATATATATATATATATATATATATATATATATATATATATATATATATATATATATATATATTAAAGAATATAAAATTTTTCTCTTTTTTTTCTTAGTTCTATTACAATGTGAGTAATTAAGATTTATAATTTATTAAAAGATATATTTATATATAATATTCTTATGGTCCAAATAAATTCAGGACTGCTATATGTTGCAGAATAGTGTTCTTCTTGATCCCAAAATAGGAGGAGAATTATATGACATCAGCAACTTTTCTTTATTCTTAATCTGTAGAATAGGAAGTAATGTTGGAACCTATGGAAATTACCACAGTTACTATATATTCTAATAATTAAAATAATAACTATAATAATAAAAATAATAATAAAAATAATAATAATAAAAATTTATAATAATAATACAAATATTAATAATAATAATAATAGATAATAATACAAATAATAATACATTATTAATATAATAATAATAATAATTATAATTACCCATTAGCATCATAGAAATACAGCATTTTATATAAAAATTTTAGTATGGCTTAATTTATATAAAGTTTGTTATTTTTTAATTAAACGCTACAGGTATAAAATAAAATGTTTTTTTTTTATCTGAAACAAAAAATTACTTATGAATACAAAATGTTAATAAATAGAAAAAGTAGGGTCACTATAGATACCTTCCCTCTCAAGAAGACTGGAAACGCACCGTTTCATGGACGCTTCCAAATCGCGAGGTAGAAGGAACTACAGCAGGCGAAGAGATAAGAGAGAGTGAGAAGAGACGAAACAGACAGAAGAGAAACCGTGGCAGGAATGTCAGGAGGAAAAGGTGACTGTCAGGAGGTAGCAAGTTGAGATGAGGTAATGAGGAGTGGAAAACAAGCCAAGGAAGGCATGTGATGGGAAACAGAAGAAGTAGAGGCGGTAGAAGGACTAGTAGAAGTAACAGAAGGTGGAACTGTAGTAGTGACCACAACAGCCTCGTGTAAGGGAGAGGAAGACACAGGAACAATTCGTGAAGGAAAAGATGGAAAAAAGGAGGAAGAGCCAATGTCAGAATCATCATCCAAACCAGAAGAATCATCAAGGACAAAAGAATTATCGTGCAACAGATTATCAGAAAGATCAGAATCGGAAGAGTCAAGGAAAGCAGGTTTAATACGTTCAACCGAAACATTTTCAACACGAGTCCCATTTTGAATTGTGAAAAAATGAGGTCGGCGACAAAGAACAAGATAAGGACCAGTATAAGAAGGTTGTAAAGGAAAACGATGAGAGTCATGACGAAGAAATACATGAGTAGCAGAATCTAAATTCTTGGGTAAGTAAACAGCAGTAGATTGGGAACGAGCAGGAGAAAGAAGAGCAAGAAAATAGAACTGCTTAGAGAGAAAAGAAGGATAATCTGGAAAAGGAAGGTCAATAGAAGAAGAAGAAAAAAATTCACCAGGAAGACGCAAGGGTGAACCATAGACTAGTTCAGCTGCAGAAGATTTCAAATCTTCCTTAACCGAAGACCAAGCAAAACCAGAGGAAGATTCTCCACCCAATGTTGCGGATTAGGGGCGCAGCGCAAAGCAGCCTTTAATTGACGATGAAGGCGCTCGACATAAGAATTTCCTTGAGGGTGATAAGTACTGGAATGGATTTTTTCAATACCAAGTAGAGATAAAAAATCACGCCAAAGATGAGAACGAAATTGGGGGCCATTGTCATTTACAATAATAGAAGAAGGAACACCAAAACGAGCTACCCAATTAGTAAGAAATGCTGTAGCAATATTTTCCGCAGTAGGAGAAAGAGGAACAAACTTCAGGCCAACGAGTATACCTGTCAACCATAGTCAATAAATAAGTACACCCACGCGAAGGCGGAAGAGGACCGCAAAGATCAAGATGAAGACGATCAAAACGACAAGAGGGTAAAGGAAATGAACCTAAAGGAGGTTTAGTATGTCTATGAACTTTGGTTTTTTGACAAGCAATACATGAACGAGCCCAAAACGAGATATCAGTATGCATGTTAGGCCAAAAAAAACGAGAAAAGTTTTTGAGAACCATGAATACCAGGATGAGAAAGAGAATGAAGGATAAGAAAAACCTGTTTTTGAAAAGCAGAAGGAACAAAAGGACGAACTCTGCCAGTAGAAATGTCACAAATTAAAGGAACAGTAGAATCAGGTAAGGAAAGAGTTTGAAGTTTAATAGAAGTATCAGCAGGAAGAATAAGATCATCCTCCATTTGAGCAGCCGACATAGCAGAGTAGTCTAATTTAGGCAAAGGCGTAATGGCATTAACCTGGATACGAGATAAAGCATCAGCACTAGAGTTATCACGACCAGGAATGTGACGAAGATCAGTAGTAAACTGGGCAATAAAATCAAGATGACGAAATTCACGAGGAGAATAGTGTAAAGAAACAGAAGTAATAGCAGAAGTGAGTGGTTTATGATCCGTGAGAACATGAAACTGACGACCTTCAAGAAAATATCTAAAGTATTTAATCGAAGAATAGACAGCAAAAAGTTCACGACCAAAAGTACTATAGCGAGTGACAGCAGGAGGAAGTTTCTGAGAATAAAAAGCGAGAGGAAGCCAAGCACCATTTTGCAGTTGCTCTAGTGAAGCTCCAACAGCATAATCACTGGCGTCCACAAATAGGCGAGTTTCAGCACCTTGTTCAGGAAAAACAAGAAAGAGTGTTGTTGACTAATAGAATTTTACTCTGTTCAAAAGCCTGACAAGCAGCATCAGTCCAATTAACCATTGTCGAGCTGCCCTGACGACCTTGAACAAGCAAAGCAGTAACAGGAGCTAATATGGCAGCAGCCTTGGGGAGGAAATGACGATAGAAATTAAGGAGACCTAGGTAAGCACGAAGATCTTTCTGAGTAGAAGAGGATAATCACGAATAGCAGAAACACGATCAGGTAGTGGAGAAAGACCAGAAGAAGAAATTTTATGTCCAAGAAAATTAAGAGAAGCAGCACCCAAAATGCATTTCTCGAAATTTAAACGAAGACCAGCTTGAGATAAACGAGAGAAAACAGTATGAAGATGAGAAAGATGCTCTTCCGGAGAACGAGAAGCAACTAATAGATCATCAATGTAAGCATAGACAAAGGGTAAACCACGTAAAACATGATCTATCAAATGTTGAAAAGTAGCACTGGCATTACGAAGACCAAATGGCATAAAATTATACATGAAATTGCCAAAAGGAGTTGCAATACAAGTCTTAGGACGATCATCAGGATTAACAGGAATTTGAAGGAAGGCAGATTTTAAATCAAGAGAAGAAAAAATGGTACATCCATTTAGAGAAGAAGTAAAATCATGAAGGTGAGGAATAGAATAAGTATCAGCAACAGTTTTAGAATTTAGTAACCTGTAGTCCCCAACAAAATGAAAAGAATCTGGCCCTTTTTTAACAATGTAAAGCAGAGAAGTTGAAGGGGAAACAATACCCTTTTCCAGAAGGATGTCAAATTCAACACGCACAACGTTTAACATTTCAGAAAGTCTGCGAGCCTTGCAAACAGGAGGACTACCCTTTGTCTCAATGTAATGCATTACATGGTGAGACGCAGGAGAAAGATTAGAAATAGGCTGGATTAAGTCAGAAAATTCAGAATGCAAAAGAGCGTGAAAAGAAGAATAAGAGGAGGAATCAGGAAGATTGATACCATAAATAGAAGAATCGAAAGGAACAGCATTACAAGAAAGAGAAGTAGTGTCATCAAGTAGACGGCTATTGGCCATGTCAATAAGAATATTGAAATGACTTAACAAATCAGCACCAATGATGTTTTGTGTAACATCGGCCAAGAGGAAAGTCCAACGGAAAGAAACCCATTTAGTCCAATAGATAGAAGTAAGGGTAAGCATGCCCACTATACACAACAAGTAGAAGTCTATATTAAAGCCTGTAAATGTGAGGAAACAACAGGCGGGAAGAGAAGAACAAACCCATGAAATATCTGTAAAATAGAGAACCACTGCCCAATCATAGGAAAAAGAATCATCAAATATACGTAAAGCTAACCTGGAAGAACACATTAACTTCAGGAATAGGAAACAGAAGAAGAATCAACAGAAATAGGAACAGAAGTAGGAGCCGTAGTAGCAGTAACCGAAGACGAATAAGAAACAATAGGAATATGGAGCGAATCAGAATAGCGGAGGAAACACCAAGGGAGAGCGAACAGACTCACGGTCCCCCCTCGAGAGAGTTTCCAGAAGAGAATTTGCAGAATTAAAATTACAGGAGATCAAAAGTTTACGGCTCAACACCAAAACAGAATGATTAAAAGGATAAAGAAGAAACCCTGAAGGTTAAATGTAAAGAATAAAGGAATATGAATCAGAGATCTAGTGCGAGAACACAGATGGTATTTAATGACAATGAGAGATAAAGACATTTGTTGTTGCAGTTAGCAATTTCGAACATTCATATTGTCTGGGAACAAAGAATATTAGTAAGAGCCCAAAGATGAATTGTGGAAAGATGATAGAGAAGAGTACAAAGAGAACATAGGGCAGAACAGAGTAAGAGGAATATAGAGCAAAGAACTACGAAGACATAGAATGTAGAGTAAGAATATATAATAGAGAAATAGAAAGAATAAAAAGAACATGAGAGGCTGCAAAGGCATGGCAGGGTAAAGCAGATTGACAACAATAATAATCCAGACTGCAAATCTAAAGAGACAAAGGTCGTCACTCAGAGAGAGAGCAAGGAAGTACTAACAAAGGCAGGAAGATGGTCCAGGAGAGTGTGAAGAAGAGATTGGTTACTATCAGCAAGGGGACCAGAAACAGAGAGCAC
This sequence comes from Trachelipus rathkii, assembly GCA_015478945.1. Lineage (NCBI taxonomy): Eukaryota > Metazoa > Arthropoda > Malacostraca > Isopoda > Trachelipodidae > Trachelipus > Trachelipus rathkii. The sequence goes on from JABUQX010072312.1 coordinate 32,606, forward strand.
AATGTGGGGTGGGCAGCTTGTATGAAAGACGACTAACACTCATATCACTAATTGTGGAAACGGGTAGCATTGGGGAAGAGAAAGATGGCTACTGCAAAAATCCAAAGAGTAGAAGCAGCAGAGAGGAGAGCTGACTGAAGAAAGCAGTTAGGATTACTTGAACTCATAGAATGGAGAGCAGAAAATAGCTTTCTCGAATTCTGTAGAGCTAAGCAATATAAGATCAAACATAAATTGGTAAAAATCCAACACTATCTCCTAAATTTCGGTGGGTCAGGCGAGGAATACGCGATATAGGCCAGGTAGGCGCCAAAGCGTAGCAGAGGAGGAGGAGGAGGTATACCTGTTGATGTAGTTGTTGATAGACATCAATAATTGTTGATTTAGCGATTGTTGTAACAGATAGTGTTGGTGTGGATACAAGGGCGGAGGATGAGAAAAATTTTGAGATGAAGACATGAGAGGAAATATAGTCGAAGAAGAAGGAATAGAATCAGATAATATATTAGAGGTACAGTAGAAATAGTAGGAGCTGTACAATAGTAATAGTAAATAAAGTAGTAGTAGTAAGTAGTATAACAGTAGTAGTAGACATATTGAATAATAAAATAAATATAATTAATTTTACAACTCAAAGATGCTTAATGTGGTTCTTAAATAAACAGAAATAAATGATATAAAAGAATTAGTAACAACAAATATAATAATAAAAAACATAAACAATAATAATAGTAATATAAGACAAAAATTAGTAATTTAACATTGAATGGACCGTCATCGGATCACTTCATATTTAAAGCGATGTAAATTTGTCAAAGTATTTTTTAGTTTATTAAGAATGAGTAATTAAGATTTATAATTTCATTAAAAGATATATTTATATATAATATTCTATAGTCCAAATAAATCTGTGGGACTGCTATATGTTGCAGAATAGTGCCTTCTGATCCCCAAATAGGAGGAGAATTATACTATACTAACAGCTTTCTTGCCCATAATCTGTAATAGAAGTAATGTTGGAACCCAGAAACAATAAGAGTTACTGATATCTGACTAATAATTAAAATAATAATCTATAATAATAAAATAATAATAATAAAAATTTATAATAATAATAAATTTGACAAATAATAATAATAATAGTTAATTTTAACATTACCTAATAAATCATAAATAATAAATAATAATAATATTAAAATAATAATACTACCTATTACATCATAGAAATATACATTTTATGATATAAAAATTTTTAGTATGGCTTTAATGAGTAAAGTTTGTTATAAAAATTTTAGTATGGCTTAATTTATATAAAGTTTGTTATTTTATTAAACGCTACAGTGTATAAAATAAATGTTTTTTTTTATCAATTAACTTTATTTTTTTTACAAATCACAACAAATAGAAAGTAGTCACACATAATATATATATATATATATATATATATAGTTATATATATATATATATATATATATATATATATTTATATATATATATATATATATATATATATATATATATATATATAGCAGTTACGCTCGTCTGTAGATGTTGTGTCTTTGCTTGCTCTTCCTTGTTTCATTTAATAATGAATGTTTTAAAAATTTTTTTTTTAGTTGTACAATCATTTGAATGTACCGTTCCTCTCGGGAAGTTCGTTTAATGTTTTTTGCTCTTAACTTGCCCAGTGTTTTTGGCATTTGCTGCCTTCATTTAATAAATGTAAATTTCCCCGAAAATTTTTCGTGCTTAAATGTTTAAGATAGATATTGATGTAGTTTGGGATATCACAGTATATTTTACTGCTTAAACCATTATTCTTAGTTACCAGAAGCATAATGTTAATTGCATGCAGATGTTATTAAAACCAGTGTGGGTTAGCATGTATAATATTTTGGGATATAGTTTCAGTTTTTATTTTAGTTGTAGACTTATAGTATACAAATACTGAAAATATCATTACAAGCCCTAGGATGCTTGGTGGATTCATTGAGCATGTTTTAGACTTGTGTATTGTGTATATAGTGATTGACAAGCCCTAGGGTGCTTTGGTGGATTTGCAAGGAGCAATGTTGTTTTATGATCTTGGTAGGCTTGAATTGGGACAGTCTGATAGGCTCAGTGGCTTCTTATTGGTCTTCTTTGTTTTTGTTTCTAATGTTATGATTTTATCTTTGCTTATTTTAAAGACATAGTTATCAGAATCACAATTTTTAGTTTAAAGATTTCTTTTATTAATATAATGGTTTTAAATTTATTTTTATGTTTTAGTGCAGGTTACCATCACCTTAGGGTACTTTTAATTTGGGTTTTAATTCAGTTTAGTTATCCTGTTAGTATACAATCGTTTGTGTGTGTAGGTGTGTGTCTGCGTGCGTGAGTGTGTGTGGATTGAGTAAACGCATGTTATTTAACTATTAGTAATTATTGTGTACAGGTAGCTTGTGTAGGAAAGGTCTTGTGAGTGGCTGTTCGTAAGATCATTGGAGATGGGGTGGGGCAGGCGAGGGCCTGGTTGACTTTGCCAACGTGCGGCTCATGGTAAGCAACTATGAATTCAGAATATCACCAACTCAAACCGAATGATTTATTAATGTCTGAGACCCAGCTAGCCAGGGATTCCTTTTCAAATAAACTAAATATCTCCAACTATAACAGTTTCTATAATTTCCGACTGAATGGTGGATTCTCTGCCCATATTAACATAAACACTCCTGTAATACGTCTTCAGAATCTCGAATCTCCCAACTTTGATGTTCAGTATGGCTTAAAATCTTTCTCCCTACTAATGCTACTATCATTATCTTGTCTTTCTGCTACTGTTCCCATGGAACAGATTTCATGTTCTTATTGACTATCTCACTACTTCTCATGAGACTTGTAGGGCTTAATTTTAATACTTTTTCTCCAGCAGCTTCACCATGCCCTGCAAACGTAATTTCCTTCATGCACTTTAATCGCACTGAGTGGCTAAAAATGTTTTCATGCCGAATACTCTTGGAATGAACTAAGCTGGACTGAGTAGCTTCTGCAAATCGCTGAAAAGAAGAATAAACGCCATGGATAAAGCAGGTCATCCATCTTGAACCAATTTTTTTCTCCTATAACTTATGTTCATGGAAAGCTGTTCAAAGCATTCAGAGAGGGTTGAAGATTTGGTGAAAAACTCGTTCTCCTATCACCTTAGTAATTCTCATTCTACTGAATCGTTGCAGGATATCTGAGCAGCTAAGGCTCTTTCACTAAAGAAAGTACGCCAACCTGTTTGTCTCTCCTACTGATGCACTTCTGACCCTTGCCAAAACATCTCTAACAACTTTTAGTAAATCTTAACAACTTTTGTAAATCTCTTCAACAACTTTTTGTAAACTCCTTTCCTCCCTTATTCTCTCTGATCTGTCTCTAGAGCTAACTTCCTCTAGTGCACTGACCTTTTGGGGGCCTCCTTTTTCAATGATTCTACCATGACGATTCCCACATCCCTCCTACTCCCTTCTCTCGGTTTCCATGTCTTTACCTGTGATCACACATGATCGTGTGCATGAGATCCTGAGCTCTATGACCGCCAGGAAGGCTAGTTGCCCGGATGGCATTCCTCCCCGTGTTTTGAGGTAGTTGCTTGAGCTGGCGCATGTCCTCGCTCAACCTTTCTACTCTAAGTCTTACTAATACTTTCCTCAGTGCTGGACGCGCATATGTTCAACTGATCCCGAAAAAGGTAGCCTCTTTGATCCTTCCAATCAAACTATCGCCCTATAGCTCTCACTTGTATCATCTAAAATCTTTGAAACTCTTTTTAAAACTCTCATTTCCTGGATCATGTGGAGTCTCATTCCTTCTTTCTGATCATCAGTATGGCTCGAGGTCAACGGTGAATACCTTCTATCTAACTATTCATAGTCTAGTTCTTGAAACTATAAGCTCCTGGTGGCGCTTGACATATCCAAAGCTTTTGACCCGGTATGGCACGCGTCACTACTCTCTAGGCTCCCTCCTTTTGGGTTTCCTCCTCCTTCTCTTTTTTTACTCTTGTCTAGTTTTCTCCAACTCCAACTTTATTTCTATATTTCATCAACGATCTCCTCAGCTGTACTTATAACTCTGTTCACTCATATGCCGATGACTCAACTCTCCATTCTTCTGCTCATTTCAAAATCTGCTCCTTCTTTGCATCTAGAGTTGCTTCTCGTCTTCAGCTTCCGATCTTATCAAGCCGATCTGATGGATTTCCCGGTGTTGTCACCGCAACCTTGTAAAATTCAACTCTTTAAAACCAACTTCTTTACATCTCCCTCTCAAAAAACACATCCCAACTTTCCTATTTCCTTCGATGGCTCTAACGTCTCACCTGTGAATAATATTTAAACATTTTTTGGTCTGAACATAAACAACAAATTGTCTTGGAAACCTCATAGTTACGTAGCTGCTAAGGTGGCCTTCAAAGAAGTTGAAGTCTCTGTCTAGGTTAAATGAATTTTTTTCCTGAACAGTTACTCCAGTTATGTAGGGGCGATCTGCCTCAGGCGGGATTATTATTGTTCTTACATTTTTGGGGGCCTGGCTCCCCTCTATTGGATAATGTAGTCTTAAGCTAAGAGACTAATAAACTGTCCTCTCTTCTCAAACCCCTTTGACCACTCTCCATTCCCTGCGACGTGATTAGTTAGCACTCATCTCTTTCTATAGTGGGTACTACAGCTGCAGATAGTCAGAGTTGGTCTTCTTATCTCCACCACCCTTTGCGTCGTCCCTGTATCACAAAGGGTGCCTTGCTCTCGCATGATATTGCGTGAGTATTGAAAACCCTAGACTTCTTCGTTGTGGTGCCTCTTTCTTCCAGCTACTTCTGTTCTGTGAACTCCTCACTTTTCTGTTTTTCCAACTGCATCACTTTCCTCTTTAAAGCCTTACTGCCCAGCTCACCTGAGACTTGCATGTTTAGGATTGAGGGGTTTTCCTGTTTTATTTTTTTGCCCTCTCCTTTTGAAAAGGGCCCTGCCCTTGAGTGTGTGAACTGTGAAAAAGGACTTGAGAAGTATATATATATATATATATATATATAAAGAGAGGAGATATATAAGAGATATATATATATATATATATATATATATATATATATATATATATATATATATATATATATATATATTATATATATATATATATATATATATATGTATATATGCATATATATATATATATATATATATGTAAATTGATTAGTCCTTTAAAGTTATTGTATCACACCATCTGTAGATCAGATCCACATCCAAAGCGCATTCCACCAAGTCGAGGCTAACTATTAGTATAAACCTGTGCCTTCATCATGTCAAAAGTTGTCATGTTGTATTAATAGACTTTTCAAAGTATTAACTCTGAGGCAGCTGTTGTGCTGCCTGCAAGTTAGTACGTGTTTTTATACCTTGCTTTTTTATGTCCTGTCAGATAAAGAAGTGCATACGTCTGTTATAGAGTGACTCAAAGGGGTATTAAGATAATTTCCTTACAATATTGCAGGTCAACATATTAGCGCTATTAAATAATATCACAAAAAGAACTGTTTCTCATCAGTTCAATGAAAAATCAAAGATCAGAGTAAACCTCTTTCGAGATGTTTTACGTCCTATTTTAGAACTTGAATAAATAAATTAAATGACAGATAGTGCATCTCTGTATTTTGATTAATGTTTACTGTTCTGGGAGAAAGGCACGTACACCAACGCAAGATCGTCTGGATCAAAACAGTTAAATACAAAATATAAGAATATGAACTGGAGAAGAAAGAAAAGTTTAACGAGATCCGGCAGAGATAGAAAGAAGACAATTTAATGATGATCTTTAATAACGAAACTTCTATATATGCCATGCAAATGCAATAGATATGATCAAAATAGAGGAAGATAGAAAGTTTTTACATATGCAGCGACAAAAAGGACGTGTTGTATTGGGTATATTAGCGCAGAGGTTTAAGAAGATTTGAGTAGTAAAGCAATTAAAGAGAAAACAATTATTGCGAGACTTTCATAAAGCTACAAAAAAGTTACTTCCTGAAATAATTGCACACAAATTAATTAAATTACTGTCACCCTCTATTTTCTTACTTATTATATTTCATAACGCTATTGTCTGTCATAATATTGAGTAATCGTAGTTTGAAATATATATTTCAGATGTAATATTGTTATCTTCTCATCAGAGGGGAATGAAACTCAGACTCCCAGATAGAAACTACAGCAGAAACTATTCAATCATCTAGCAATTCAGGTACGTCAGATATCGACAAATACGCTGAAATAGAAATCTTGACAGCTAGACTCTCAGCAACACTAGATAAATGTAAAGTTAGCGATAAAGTTGTTGTTCATATTGATGCTTGCATTGAGAAGAATTCAAAAACCGAAAACATCTCATCAACTGCACGCCCAGCTAAAGTAGAGAAGTTAAACAGTAACATATGTTATCTAAATTTAACACTTAAATTAAACATATATTCACTGGGACTTAAATGTTCTATTATTACTGGAAAAGGTAGTTGATTGACTCCCAGTGATAAAGAATAGCTTTACAACCTAGAACAATCTCAATATTCCAGAACTTCACCAGGAACAGGCAAAGAGATATCAGCCGTGTAGTATGATACACTACAGGAATTTTCACTACTGGGACACTGCCTGCTTTTGTTTTAAAATAACTGCTAGTAATACAGAGCTGAAATGTCAGTGTTATCTCTCTCTGAACAAAAAATTAAAACCGTGATATCATGTTTATGCTTGCCAACACCACATTTATAAACAATAGAGAGAGTTTACCAAAGTAAGGTCACCCACTAAATGGCCAGGGATCCCTTTTGATGTATTTCCAAAATTGTATCAATATTAATAAAATATAATATTTGACGTGGGAGGCAGATATACAGAGGTAAAGAATAATATTAAGTGATGATGTAAATGAGATTCACAAGTTCAATAAACAGAGGATCAACCCTAACACACGATTATCAAGAATTTGAAAACGAGTAATACTTCACGTGGAATACATTTCAACAGATGATTTATCAATTTAGGATGATGAAAAATAATATGTTGTTAAAAATATCTATTTAAAACAATAAATCATCACCAATGAGAGAAAGCAATAAAAAACAAAGAAGCGTTTTATAATAAAATGTTAAGCGAAAGCACGTTTTTCATTTATAAATGCATTTAGTTCGAATGATATTACTTTTAAAATCTTTTGAATGTTAAAACCAGATAAATCTATTGCTGAAGAAGCAGTTCATATAAAATTATTGGTCATTTATGGCATTATGAAGTGAGAATGCAGTCTTTTTCATGATGAAAAAATAAACTGTAAATATGGGAAGAAAGATGTCAGTATATTAACAAAAACAACAGA
>JABUQX010072312.1:45000-49500 GCA_015478945.1 Trachelipus rathkii
AAATGAGGAGTGTGGCAGGGATGTGTTATGTGTCCTTGGTTAGTTTCATTTGGTATAGTGGATGGGGTTTTATTGAAAGAATAGAGAAATGGCGGGTGGCAGGAATGGTGTTAGAACTGATGGAGATGGAGGTGAGATGAAGGGTGCATTACTTATTTTAAGGGGATGATTTGGTGTTGTGTGACGAAGATTGAAGAGAGTTGAGAGATTGGTAGAGGATTTTTGGCAGGTGTGTAAAGGGAGGGGTTGAAATAAACGTATATAAGAGTGGTTATGGTTGTAGATGAGGATAGTCCTCGGTGTGAAGTTAATGTTAGATGGATAGGTGAGCACCTGGAAAGAGTGATCTGAGTTTAAATATTAGGATAATATGTTGAATGAAAAGGAACGAATATGCAAATGTAGTAGGAAAGTTGTGAATGGCGGAAAGGTGGCTGATGCAATTAAATCGTTGGTGGAGTTATAAGGGACTAAGTCTTGAGTGCGTATGGTCTTACATGGGGTATGTTGTTACTTGTGTTATTGTATGTAGTGAGACTATGGGCTGGAATGAAGAAGGTATAGATCTAAGTTCAATGTGTAGTATGGATCAATCTTTAGGGGGTGTTATGGATGTGAAGGAATTGATAAAGATGAGGATGAATATTAGGAGTTATATGTTGTGAAGGAAGGGGTAGAATGAGAGAATAATGAAAGTACTTAGATGGTTTGGTCATGTTGAGAGGATGGATGATAGTCGGTGGTCATGGCGGTATTTATATGATGAGTGTGTTGGGAATCGACCGGCTGAGAGACCGAAGAAATAGTGGATTGAGTCAGTAAAGGAGTCTGAAGGAAGAATGTGAGTTGGATGAGGACGAAAGGTGCATACTAGGAGTGAATGGAGGGGTGTTTGTGAGGGAGTATGGTTGGTGCCTCCACATGGTGCTGGGAATTGAACCCTACGCTTATGACATAAGCCATAGTGAGGTCCGGTCGTCGGTCCCGTTGAGAGACTCTAGGGGTGGATTTTATTCTGACTGTGCGAGTTCTCACAATAGGTATGAAAAGGGCGGTAAGGCGGCTTCGTTCTTTTTACTACTTCTTTGTCTCTTTTCCGATGCTGTAAGCAGCTTACCCCAGTCGTTGAGGGAAAAAGAAATGATGATGATGCATGATGATGATGATGATTATATATATATCTATATATATTATATACTATATTATAATATGTATATATAGTTATTATATATATACTTATATAACTATAATATTTATATATATTATATATTATATAATATATTATATATATATATATATATAGAAGGTGGGCTCCCCGCTCTTTCATTACCGCTAGTCCGTCCGAGCGGCTAACCAGAATAGATGGGACTAGGGAGTGCGGAGTCAGGTGATGGAAATTGCGGACTTGCACGTGCGGATAAAAAAAGTTTTCCGCTTTTTCTTCCGACTCTTTTTAAAAATTGAATAAGTATACGTTATAAGTAATTCTATATTAATAAAGAAATAATCAATTTTTTATTTAAGTTATAATAATTATTATCTTTAGATGCTAAGCATTTATGGTTTTTTAATATTAATACTTCAAAATAAATCTTAACTCCTTAAAGTTCCAATATAGTAATAAATAACATTTAATTGATTTTATTATATATTATGGCTTTACCGCTCATTTATAATTTTAATTAAATTATATTATTACAAGAACTAAAAAATATCTAAATCAATTCTGTGTAAACCCAATATATATATATATTATAATATATATATATATATATATATATATTATATATATTATATATAGTATATATCTATATATAAACTATATTATTTAACTATATATATATATTAGGGGTTTACCGGAAAATATATACTGTATTATATTATATATAATAACTATATATATATGTATTATATTATATTATTATATATTATATATATATATAATATATACTTATAATATATTATTAATATATTTATTAATTATAGTATATATTTATTTTGTACACGAACTTGATTAACATATATATATTTAATATCATAATATATATATATATAATATATATATATATATAATTATATTTATATATATTTGTATATATATATATATATAGTATATATTAGTAGTATACTATATAATATCATATATAATATATATACTTATATATAATTCGTTTTTACCAGAATGATATAATCTTCTATATACTATATCATATATATCATATATATATATAATATATATATATATATATACATTATATATATAGTATATTATATATATTATAGTAGGTATATATATATATATAATATAAATTACATATATTACTATACGTATATTAGTAATTATTATATATATATATAAATTATAATATAATATATTTGATATATATATATATATATATAACTATATATAGTTTAAATAGATATATATATTATATATATTATATATAATATATAATAATATCTAATATATAATTATCATATATATATATATATATATATTATATATAATTATATATAATATATATATATATATATATATATATATACGCTATCCGAGCTGATCGCTAGCTTTAGAAAGACTCTGCAGAGTCGAGCTTTATCATCTTATTACTAGTTTGACAGAAATGACCTCTTATGGGTTGACAGGGTGTCAAAATATTTCAGAAGGGAGGAGAATGATTATAGAGTGAGGATTAAGTTAGCATGGACTGCTGGAGAGTGAACTATACATGCACACTGGCTCTACCATGGACTCTTTTAACCTTTCATCGCATAAGGCAAATTTGTTTGAAGCTTGTTCAAAATATAATAACCTATCCTAGTTGTGCGGCTGTAGAGCTGAATCAATTTAGTTATTTAGTTGGTGATATTTTGAGGGTAATAGAGGTTCAGCTTAATGCTTTTGATTTTGAGCCTATCTTTTTGAAAAGGCAAGTATTGGATCTCTGTCTTGAAACGACATGAGGAGGAAGTGGTTTGAGATTTTGTATATATTCATTTATTTTCATATAATATTTATAAATAAATTTTTTTGCATGGATATATTAAATATTTAAGTATTTTATATATTAGAATATTTTGGGGGACTGTTATATAGCGAAATGTGCGACGTGCGGACTTGCGATAAGGGGGGAGGTTTTGATGGTTATGATAAGTGGGCAGGCAGGCTAGCGACTGGGTGTTATCTTTCGAGGTGTGTGGAGTGTGCGCAGCGGACTATCCTAAATGACGGGTGGCCCACTCCTGATATAACTATTATATATATATACTATTATATATAAGTATATATATATATAATAAATATATATATATCTATATATATTAATAATATATTTTTTTTATATTTGTTTATTTATTTATTTATTTACAGCTCCCTTAAACATATTGAAACGAACTTGTGAAAGGTCACTTGAATATTGTGATCCAATACCATTTCGCGTTGCTGTTGGCACTTATAATGTTAATGGAGGAAAGCATTTTCGTAGTCTAGCCTATAAGCATCTCTCATTGGATGACTGGCTCCTTGACTCTCAAAAGAATGAGGGAAAAAACCGTAAGTTATTAGATTATTCTCTGATTTCCTTATTAAATTTTATTTTTTCTTTAATATTTAGGTCTATAGTCACCTTTATATCACACTTTCTGTATTTAAAATAAAATTGATTAGCAAATTAAATTTGTTTTTATTTTTTTAATGATATAAATCAACAGTTTCAAACCTCAAATAGACCAACTCGACTGAATGTTTTATCCTTTCTATTTTTTATTTCCAAACAACTCAATGTAATGACACAAAAATATTTGTGTTTACTACATTTAAACATGTTGTTGGGTTTATGTCTCCACCATTGACTACCACCATTGACTACCACCATTTCTTTGATTGCTAATTTATAATTATATATTTATTATTATTATTATTATTATTATTATATATTATATTATTTTATTATATATTATTTTATTATTATTATATTATTATTATTCTTAGTTATTTTAATTATTATTATTCATCTAACTTTTTCTTCCCAAGACTGGGGGTAGGTGCGTCATGCATCGGAAAAGAAAAGCAGAAGAATATGAACAAAAGTCAAAAGAGAACACCATAATAGTAGAACTCGTCGCAATCAAGAAAAATCACCTGAGCTTCACTGGAACGCATAGGACCCCCACTACTGGTAAGTCGCCATGTAAGGGGTTCATACTTGCAGGTTGGGCCATAACCATACCCCCTCACTAAAACCCGCCCCCAATTCTCTCCTATTATGCATCCTTTATTCCGCCTCTGCCAACTACATTTCCTCTCCTTCAGCACTCGTTTATCATGACTTCAGACTCCATATTTTTCTTCTGTCTCCAGCCGTCAGGTTCCCAACACATCAGCTACTTATAGCATCCGCTTACCAACGATCTATCGATCTCATCTCTTCATATACAAATCAATGTAAATACTTCATTTATTCTCTCATTTACCCTTTCTTCACAAAACAACTTCTCTAT
>JABUQX010072313.1:0-7500 GCA_015478945.1 Trachelipus rathkii
TATATATATATATAATATTTATATATTATATATATATTATATAATATTATATTAATATATAATATTATATATATATATTAATAATAATAATTAATTATATTTATAATATATATATATATATCATTATATATATAGTATATATTAAATATATTATATATATATTTATAATTTAATATATATATATATATATATATTAATAATATATATATATATATATATATTTAATATATATATAATATATATATATTAATATAATATATAATATTATATATATATATATATTATATATATATTTAAATATTTTTATATAATATATATAGTCTATAATAAATATATATATATAATATATAATTAATATATATATTTTTGAATTATTGCCTATCATAAGAATATTTATGACTCAACAGTAGTACCGCCATACTATGATATATATATATATAATATATATATATAATAATAATTAATTTTTTTATTATTTTATTTATTTTTTTATATACAAGTTTTAACACCACTGACAGTTCACGGAGAGTAGCAGAGCCTATATCAAAGGATGAGTAGAGGTGTATAGCTACGCAAATATTCTTAAGTAATATATTATCTATAGAGAGCAAGACGGAGTCAAGAAATGAGAAAGACCACTCACTTACCAAAGCCCGCCAAGTGAACGACCTGGGTTCTCTCAGCTTAGTTGGGCGAAGTGCTCTGCCTGCTGAGCTACCAGTATAGGACATTGAGTTGGGTGTTCGACATACTGAACAGCCAAACTGAAAGCTGCCAGATTTGTCGCTTCAATATTATCTGGCACCTAATCTTGAACTAATCCGGCGTAAGATAAATATCTTTCGCGACTCAATTATTTTAGTAGTACTATTTATTTTATACTTAATTTTTATTTACCTAATTTTTTTTATTATAGATAATATTTATATGCTATATTTTAGACGTTTTTAGCCAAGATTATGACGCTAAATATCTGGACAACCTATATAATCTAGTTAAATTTGACAATATTATTATGTTAGCATTATTTTGATAAACTATATCATTATTTTAGCATTTTTTAAGCTCTACTTTTTTAAAGCATTTTGTCTACATAATTCAGGCCAAGATACTACCTCATCATCCCGGAAGATTTAGGGAGGATTTCTCATTGGCTAAAAGCCTACTGGCACGTTACGAATGACTAAGTACATTGTAATACCACTTATCGAAGGTATTTGAGGATAATTCCAGTCATGTAGTAATCTAGATCATTAGGAAATTTCTATAATCATTATATTAGTAATTTTTAGTAACGTTTTGATACTTCAAAGTTAAGGGATTTTTAAGGAGTACGAGTTGAGACACCAATATTAAGGTACTAGATAAGACCGTTTATTCAAGAGGTTTTAAGTCACCTAAATAGAGGAGTGAGAGCCTCCAAATAGTAGGGGCTTTTTAGGTTATCCTGAAAAGGTATATTTATTAAAATTGATCAGGTAGATCATTTTTGAGATGTTTATCTATAATCGATTTAATTTAATCGTGATCGATAACCCTCTAAATAGATATGTTTATTAAAATAGTCTTTCTACGTGCCTGGTTGGCTTATTTATACATTCGAGAAAATGTAAATCGAATATAATAAGTAAATATATTAATTACTTATAATAATATTTAACATTCGATAATATCGGTGTAGTAAGTGGCATGTCTCCGCGACTAACTATCTTATTATCGCTGAGGAAAGTAGAATAGAGGTAATTACGAGCTTTACAAAAAAACTTGTATATATATGTTATTCTATGTAGATGTTTAAACTGATACCTACGCGAAGTTTATGGTGACCGTAAGGTCACCCCAAGGGGAGAGAGAGTATAAATATTGCCACTCATTATAGCGACCATTAGAGTCAATAATATTACGACTACTCATGTAAAAACAAATAGTTAGTATGCTTATTAACGTAATATCGGTAGTGGAAAAATATTTAGATGTTAGCTATATGAATGACGTAATCTATCAGTCGGAAAGACGAATGATTAACGTATACCTTACTAGCGTACCTGTATAAGGGGACAGCTGCACCCTCTAAAAAAATTAAAAATGATCGTAGAAGAATGAAAAACTTGGAAAACACAGGGATTTAGAGGAGCGGAGTCGGAGTCCAAGGAGTGGAGTAAGTTGGATTTTGCTTCACGTCCAGGGTAACCCTCATCTCAGTGAAGGGGGAGGTCCTACGTCAATTAGAATAAGTATAAAGAAGAAAATGCATTAGGAATTATGCAATAACAGAAGAAGAACGATAAGAAGAGAAAGAAAGAAGAAGTAAAGAAAAATAAAAGATGAAAAGACAAGGACAGAGAATGAATAAGAATGAAGAAAAGGTGCAGAGAAGAATATAGGATGAAGAAGGAAGATACATAGAAGAATAAAAAGATGAAGAAGAAGAAGAATAGGAAGAAGTAAGGAAGAAGGAAGGAGGAAAGAGAGGAAGGAAGATAAAATGAGTAAAGAAATTCGGAGTCAGAGGAGTATCGAGTCACAGTTAACCTAGAGCTCCGGTGCTATTGAGGTAAGCCAGTGCGGTGCTGAGAGTTAATAATAACAGATCACGTATATAAAAACAAATGTTTTGGTTAGTCCTCACTTATCTAGGTTTAATTGATGGGTCGAGATAGAACTCGAATAATGTAATGGGTTATTATAAGTCCGTATATAGAGTGTTTTCATAATACTGTGAATACCCCATTTTAGAGGGGTTCCTGTAACTGAAAAATAGCTAAGAAGATGCATAACAGAGGTCTAGAAGTGAGTGAGAAGAAAGAAGGAATGAAAGGTATATAATAAAGAAGGAAATGAATAGAGTAAGGAGTCTTAAACTACAGTAGGAGTTGAGGGAGTATTGACAGCTTGACACTCACGGTGCTGTACTCCGGTGTCGGATGCGAATTCTTAATATTTGGTGTAATGATAACAATATTGGTGATATTATATATAAGTTATTGGGTCCATGTGATTTCAGAAATAATTGAGGTTTTCAGAACATCAAGTAAAAAAATAAAAATAAAATGAATATATAAATAAAAATTTCTTTTTTTTATAGTTCTTTATTAACTATACAAAGTTACTTTATCCGAACCCTTATCCGTAAGTCAGTAAACAAACTGTCCTCACTCACCCTTCGATGATCTATTGTTTCTATTGATCCTATTGATTATTGATCTATTGATCTATTGATTAGGTCAAATTTTTTACTAAATTGTCAATGTTTTACATCCCTAAATCATAAATAGTAAATTCAACCACCCAACCTACCTCCTTATCCAATCATGGATCTATTGATCTATTGAATCTATTGATCTATTGGATTAAGGTCAAATTATTTACTAAAATTGTAACGTTTTAACAATACCGCTAAATCAGGTAAAATCAGTAAATCCAAAATAACCACAATCAGCACCTTTCCTGTCCAGTCGTGATCTATTGATCTATTGATCTATTGATCTATTGGATCTATTGATCTATCGAGAAATTTTTTTAACTAAAATGTCATGTTTTACATAACCCAGTAAATCAGTAAATCAAGTAAATCAACCACCCAACCTACAATCCTGTCCAACCATGATCTATTGAGATCTTATTTGATATCTACTTGATCTATTGATTAAGGTCCAAATTTTTTACTAAAATTGTACACACGTTTTACATAACCCAAAATCAGTAAAATTCATATATATTCAAAACCACAATCAGCAACGCATCCTGTCCAGTCGTTGATCTATATGAATCTATTGATCTAATTGATTCAAGTCAAATTTTTTACTAAAAAACTTGTCAACGTTTTATCATACCCTATCAATCAGTAAGCAGTAAACAAAAACCACCATCCAGCCACCCTCCTGTCCAATTGTGATCTATTGATCTTTGATCTATTGATTCAAGTCACAATTTCGAGTATCATTTTGGATAAACAGTACTAAAACAAGTTCTTTATACAAAGATCAATCATTATATGTTGACGTAACAAAAGTTTCCACATAATAAAGCTTACTTAGCATCTTCTGAACTATGACTAATAACCCAACGAACAAACCTAACAACATCCTTAAACAGGATAATGGTTAACGTTAAGAAAAAGTTCCATAACTTAACACCGTAAAATAACATGGTAATATTTAACTAAATTTATCACACCTTGTGTAATTATCATACAGAGCAGCGAAAGTATGCATCTCGTCACAAAGCGGGCATTACCCCTACTCCGAAGGAGGGGGTAAGGCCTCAAGCACTTCGGGCTTGAGACCCAAGTACCCGCTTTACACGCCCTTTGCGGGGTGAATCCCCCCTCTCAGATCAACACTACTCTCAGGGGGCATCCTCCCCCCTTCTCTGGCCTTGGGGTTTGCTCACGGGAGGGAATCTGTTGTTTTACGGATGTACTCTTTGGTTAATGAAGCTGTTTATTCGTAAGTTAGGGACGTTATGTTAAATATTACTATGACTGTGTGAAAATAACACTGATTTTTGTTAGAGAAATGATGAGCTTTTGTAAAATATAAAACTGTGTTAACTGACGATGATGTGTGTAAGAAACGTGACGCCTTAGGTTTTAATGATTTTTTGTAGAGGTACGTGTAGGTTGCTCAGAATTTTGCTAATGTCTACGTTTATTTCATAGTTTCAAATGTGTATATCTCCGACAACGCAGTGCAACTTTTTTTTAATGTTATGTTGGTATGTAAAAAACTTTGTTGTTTTTGCAATTATTACGTTGGGGATTATGATATTTAAGTAAGGTATATTTAAAATAATTTTTTGTTAAATATTACAAAGTTGATGTAAAAATTTCGGTACGTTAGCATTATATTCGTTGTCCGTCAATGCGTGAGTAGACAGGGTTATAGCTAAAGTTTTATGTTGTAAATATTACGATGTAACTGTAAATTAATCATTGAAAATGTTAGAAGAAATGTCTTGGAGAAAAAAAGTGGGAATAGAGTTTACGTTTTGTGTACGAAAGTGTTAGGGTACTTTTACTGATTGTTTAAGATGCGGAAGTATTGTTAATGTTGGTAGTTTATTCGTACGTAGGTAATGGTAGGTTTGGTTCGTTTGTACATTATATATCTAGTTCAGTTATGTTTGTTATGTTTGTGATAGTAAAAAACTTTGTACGTTAGCATATATCGCACCTTCCCTTAGTATATAAATAAAAACTTATTTTTGGTGTTATGTTTAGTCGAAAATGATACTCGAAATATGAAATGAGATAGATCAATAGATCAATATCAATAGATCAATAGGTCAGATGGGTAGGGAGGGGTGGGGAAGGGGGTTGCACGGTTTGGTTTAACTGATTTACTTGATTTTACTGATTAAAAATCCAGTAAACTATTTACATATTTATAATAGATATTTTATTTCCAAAGAACTATTATTTTTATGTTATTTTTGGATAAAACTTTGTATGTTTACAGTTATTCGTTCGTTGGTCTGTATGAAAATTAGACATGGTTATTGATAAATTTTTTTGTTAATATTACTGTGTCAATGTAAAAAAATTAATATTTATATGTTAGAGATATGCTGGAAATAAAAGTAGAATAAGGTTTACGTTTTTGTAATGGCAAATGCTAAGTTACTAGTGTTAATGTGGTGGAACTTTTGTTAATGTTAACTGTTTATTTATGTTTAAGATGTGTTAGGTTTTAAGTTTGTAGTTGTATCATTTATTATTTTCCTACTTCATATGATTGCTATGTTAGCTTTATTAATGTAATGAAAACATTGGTATATTTTAGCATATGATTCGTTGGTTAGTAAGTAATTATAAGAACTCATCTTTGGCTTTTATGTTTATCTCCGTAAAATGAATACTCTGTAAGTATGCGTTATAAGTAAAATCTAATAGTGCTAATGTAAAAATAACAATGAATATGGTAGAGTTATGCTTGAAAAAGTGTGAATTGGGTTACGTTTTTGTACGCTGGCTAGGTACTTATTATGTTTGTTAAGTATATGGAAACTTTGAGTTAATGTTAGTAGTTTATATTCCCGTTACGTTTGGTGTGTTAGGTTTGTCGTATTACATTATATTCATGTCTCCATTACTTATTTTATGTATAGCTTATTAATGTAAAACTTTGTTACCTTTACCATTTATATTCTCGTACAGTTATGTATACAAAAAACTTATATTTTTGTGTATGTTTATGTTCGAAAATGTTAATCTCGTTAAATATGACAATGAATCTCAATAGAGATTCAATTAGAATAAAAGGGTCCTGGTGGGAGGGGTGGGGAGGGTTGATAGGAGCTTGATTGTACTTGTAATTTACTGATTTAATTCATTATATTTAATAAATGTTCCTGATGGTAAATTTGCTGTTGATATTTTATATTCTAAAGACTTTATTTTTATCGTTTGATATTATTTTGTTATGTTTTACAGTTATTTCCGTTGGTTTTCTGTATGTTAACATGGTTATGATATAATTTTGGTTTATTTGTGTTGTAAATTTATCGTTATATGTTCAGATCTTGCCTTGGGTTGATGGTTACGTTTTTGGTTGCTGCTAGTTACTTTCTGGTGTTGTGTGGACTTTGTTTGTTAACTGTTTTAATTAGTGTGTCAGTTTTGTTAGTTTGTCGTTGTACATATTATTCTTAGTTCAGGTTGTATTGTTAATGTTATTATAATATATTTTATAAATATAATATATATATATTTTTTTATTATTTATTTTTTATTAATTAACATATATATTTTATATATATTGTTACGTTCTTATTTATATATAAGTGATTTATAGGAGATTATATATATAATGAATGTTGGCTAATGAAGAAAGTAGTTTTGCTTTTTTTTCTTGAATTATGAGGTTTTTATTAGACAGTTATTTGCCGGTTGTTTGATTGAACAAGGAAGTGAAATAAATTATAATAATACCCAATAATATAAGTTGTGGTTCGTTAAGTAGAGTTTATGTTTACCGTTAAAGTAGGTATATTTTAAGCTACGTGTAGAGGATAAAGCACTAAGGTATAACCAACTCTCTTTTAATTGTCCTCCTTTGGTGTGAAAGCTCTTTTTTTACAATTAGTTTTATTTTGACTCAATAACAGTTTTATCATTTGACTATTTTTCACTGCTAGTCGTTCTATATCGCACGAATTGCACTATCGATTGGACAACGATAAAAGTCATGATCGACACCATAGTTAACAACGATACACACAACACACACATTAATATTGTATAAAATGACATGACGTTGGACCGAAGAAATATTACTATTGGTTTGAAATTATATTAATATATATATGTATATATTATATTGATAATATCTAATATATTTATTATATATATATACTATATATATATATTATTATATATATATATATATATATATAATTCTGCATTATTTCATTATCATATATATATATATATAATAATAATTAATATTCCTCCTTCATACTTAACTATGATATCACTATATGTAGTTCTACTTTATCTAT
>JABUQX010072313.1:12500-20000 GCA_015478945.1 Trachelipus rathkii
AATCCAGACAAAAAAACAGACAACCACAACACAAGACCCTTACCTTAATCAGACAACAACAACCAAACAAACAACACAGCAACAACCCCAAAAAAAACATACTAATTAATCACCCACATCTCACACCCCACACAAATATACTACTAGATGATTTAAAACTACTAATAAACCCACCCAAACACACAAAAACACACCAGCACACCATTAGCACCGAGAACGGAAACCACCATTTATATTAAAACATTAATCACATTAAGAACACATCTACACTCATACACCCCCGAAAACACGGGATGTAAAAAAAACAAAATCAGTGCACATAACATGAACGAAAAAATAAAACTCAAGAATAAGTAGCTACAAAAAATACTCATATAACACAAGAGATACATACGAGAACAGCCCACCAAAATGATAGCAATTAACGATACCCAAGCACATCGGAATCAATTACAACTCGGAGCATTAAGACCAAATGGAGCACTACAACAAAGAAACAGGTCGCAACACAAAAACACGCCATAGAAAAATGAGCATAAAGTATCTCACTATGCATTACGACACACAGCATAACACAATTTACACAACACTATTTACACATCTAATGTAATGCAAATAAACAACGACGATAAATAAAATCTAACTACCCACAAAAAACACAACACACAGTGATCTATACCTGCCTTCAGATAGAAAAAGAAGCCATTTTCACAAATTAAAGACATACCAAGAAAAACCTACCATATGACGCAACAACATATATTGGACAGATGAACAAAGACTATCAATATAGGACCTATAGACACCACTCCTATCAACAAATACCAACTAGAAATATATAATGAAATACAAAAAGAAACTATGAAAGGATGTACAAATCAACATACAGACTTCGACACTCCACATCATCCATAGATCAGACGCAACCACCAATTAATAATACATAATACAGAGGCAATACAGAATCGACATATTTAACGTCAACATACCATAATAAAATATATATATATAAAATCAAATAATAAATCACCAGAAATACAAAACACCAACAAATAAATATTAACAAATATTAACTAAACTACTATAAATAAACAATACCACCAACCCACCAAATATAACATAACTAAAACAAACCAACATAAAATAAAAACAATACAATAACCTACTAAATACTAAACTAACACTACACAAACATCAATACAACCACACACATACACAAACTAACACAAATAATAAACCACCATAAAAACACACAGCCACAATACTAAACACTACTAAACACTACAAAACTAATACACACTAATCAATTTAATACAATACATAAAAACAAAAAAATAACACAACATCTACATCACACCTACAAAAATCATCCATTCTCATATAACTATACATACAATAATATAAATATAACAACAATACACATAAACTATATCAACAACTAACACCACAACAATTTCACCAATAACTAATACCAAACAAAACCAACAACACTATAAACAACATATCAATAAAATATAACCCTAATCAATAACCATCAAAACATAACCATACCATAAATAATATAACACAAAATAACCCATAAAACAAACACCACACATAAACTAATAAATACTAACCTAATACAGAACAGCAATTTCTCTGTCTCTATACGGACAACACACACCCCACCACCCAGCAAAAAACTTATCTGCAGACTGCCACATGATATAACATATACAAACTAATATAAAAAGTAAAAAGTAATAAATTAACAATACTACATAGATATTTATTTATATATAATGTATATATTGTAGGTAAACTATATATATATATATATATATAATAATATATATTATATTTAAAAGTCCACCTGCTTCAACCTATTCATTGCTTTTTGACATACATGGCTTTGAAAAACAGTAGTGTGTGTTTAAACATTACTAGTGTATGTTTCAGTTATTTTTACCTTCATGGGAACAGGTCTGTTCCTTCTAACAATACATAAGTTATCTATATCCTCTTGAGAAAAACAATTATTTTATTCTTCTATATCCGCTTTCCCATGTCTCCCTCGTGATCCAGCAAAAACACCCAAAATGACTGAAACTTTTTCCTTTTTTCTTCATTTAATCTGTTCACAGTAATCTCTTTCCCAACCTCTGCGCCGCAACTAATCGACTCAATATCTTTCCTTTTGCTTATTTTGTTTATTCTATCTTCTTATTCAATATTTCCTAACCTTAATTTGTTTTTATAGATCGGTCATTCTATCTATCGCGTGTCCATCATCATTAATCCAAATCAACACCATTCCCAGTTTCTCTCCATATTTACCTTTCCTTATCGACTTTATCTGGTTAGCTCAGTGGGTACTGAACACTCGTCACATAAGGTCCCTGGTTCGCAACTGGTTAAGGTGTTATCTGTATAAAAAAGTTAGTAAGAATTAGTTAATAGCCCTAACACTACAACCCTAACACATAACACTAATTTGCCTATCATCCGCTTCTACTGAAACTAACTCGCCTAAATACAATGATAATATTTTGTCAGGAATAGTTCCTTTTGCGGAATATTCCAAAAATCTTCTCCAGACTCTATGAACGTCCACCATATCTGTAAATACTTACTATTTTTTCTATTAACATCTATGACTGAAAATGATTCATATAATCCTAAACCTCTCCCATAGCAAGAAGAGAGGTATAGTCTGCATAGCTAAACATGTTTATTTTTATTTTCTATATTTATATTTTTCTTATATGATATCATATATTTTTATTTATTTATTTATTTATTATTATTTATTTATTTATTTATTATTTATTTATTTATTTAAATTAGTTTTAGCCTTAAATAATACATGGACAAAATGTTCCAAAATATTTTAATTTCCATTAAAGATGGGCGAAATGTATAATTTGAAAAGTGCTAGGTAATAATAATAATAATAATAATAATTAATATAAATGAATATAATAATATTAATAATAATAATATAATAATAATAATAATAATAATAATAATAATAATGTTGAAAATATTAATGTGTATTACGTATCCTGCTATAGACTTGATGAGAGTGTTAATAATATGAATTTTTTTTTTTTTTTTTAGCGCAATTGTTTAACTAAAAGAAAATTAATTAAAAAGCAAATAATTGAATTTTTCCCCACTCAATAGCGTTTTTCATCCAAAAAATGGTTTTGAGAGTTTTACGACAGAGCTAAAATATCGGAGTTAAAAATAAAGCTTTACGAGTTGTAGTAGTACGTAACGAAATGAAATGTACACCTCTAGGAAGGCCCACCACCTCAGTTATGTATTTTGTTAAATATCAAGAGCTCGTCCTTACGATTTGAAGAAAAGCCAAAAAAGCACAGACCCAAGTTCAGTAAATTTGCTACACCAGAATGCCAAGTATATCATATATTGACGAACTCAGATTAACAGAGCCGCCGAGAGCCAGCACGGCCCTGGGGCATTCAAGACAACTACTTACCTCCCATCAATATATATATATTATTATTGTTATTTATATATATATATATATATATATATATATATATTATATAATATATATATAGATATATAATATATATATAATATATAATATTATAATATATATATATATATATAAATATATATATGATTATTAAGTGGTGCCTTGGGTTGCTCTGCGACTGGCAAAGAGTTCAATGATACCGGAAAAATCAATGGTTTTTGTCAACTGTGCCTCAACAGCCAAAATGGCAAGGCTGTTCAGTCTATCTTGACACACTGTGGTTCGCAGCATATTTTTGATCCTAGTTAGAGTACTGAATGAACCTTCTGCTTGAGCAGCAGTAACAAGTATTGTGCAGAATATTCTGAGCACTATAAGCAAGTTAGGTAATAGGGCGTCAAGCTTTAGTTCATGAAGCTTGTTCAGTAGTTGCAGTGGACTTGGACTAAGTAATGAATCTCCAAAATTGGCCGAGTCAATTTAATTCAAATGAAACGACTCTTCCTTAATTTCATTGAAAATGTAAGTCCTATATTTTTCAGCCAGCTTTTGTCCACTAATCTGTAGATTTCCTTCCTTCAAATTCATATACTTCCATGTCACTCCAAACAACTCATTCAAACTCTCTGCATCTTCATAACGCCTATTCAAATTTGATATGACAGAGTCCATAAGTGGGTAAAAAACTGTTCTTCTGAACTGATCCTTATAAGAAATCACTTTTGACTCTTCATTTATTCCATCTTGAAACCTTAGCCTCCTACGGCGCTTGCTTTCTGCAAAAGTAAAGGTCGAGTCAATGCTGCAGATTTCAGCCAGAGATTTGGCGCCAAATAGCAGACTTTCCCAACTGTCTCTCATTTTCCTCAGCTCCTCAGTGAGACTCTTCACATTTGCAACTTCAACATCTAGTGTGATGTTCGCCGCCTGTAGCACAGTGTTTATGTAGTTGATGCTGGTAAGAATTTTCAGCCATATTACTCCCAATATGGCACATTCAAAACTAGCCATATACTTTAAAACTCCATCAAAATCTGATCGGGTTTCTAGGGTCAAGTTTAAGTCTAGGACAACCAAAAGAGCTATCTGTATAGCAGACATGTTGCTTGACAAAGGCATTCACTCTATCAATAAGAGCTGACCATCTGGTGTCTGATAAATTATACAGTCAATGCCCAGCACAATTTTTTAATAATTCCCACCTATCTGGACTACCACTGAATATTGCTATAAACCTTTTGCAGGATACTAAAGAAACTAATGCTCTCTGGGCAACATTCACCAGTATGTACACCACAAAAGTTCAAATTGGGACAGGCATATGTTGAGAACAAACCAGAGGATTTTTCTGCAAGAAAATAGTTTGCACACCTTTGTAGACACCACTCATATTGACTCCATTGTCATAACCTTGACCGAGGCATTATTGTAATGGAATTCCAAACTTTTCCAGAGTATCAAAGATCAGTCTTGTGATTGCCTCTCCCGTCCTTTGGTTGCAATCAACAAAAGACAGGAATCTTTTTTATATATCATATTTCTCGGTCTTGGCATCTATCAGCACATATTTGGTAACAAATACCGTCTGCTCTATATGTGCAGAGTCTGGAGTTGCATCTACAATTAAAGAGTAATACTTTGCTGCCTATATTTCTTCCATAATTGCAGCAGTAACTTTTTTAGCACAGCACTGAATAGATTCATTCTGGCTGTCAGCAGAGGGATAATGAACTTGCAATTTAGTCTTCTGCTCTTGCGACTGCTTGATTTTTCCTAGATTAACGTGTACTGGCTCGTTTCTTTATTCGTTTGTCCAACACCTAAATCTTTGTTATTCTTTTAATCACTTCTTTCTGACAGTTCCACTCACCGTTCTCCTTATCGGCTTCTTTAATAATCATTATATCCTTACGTGGTAGCGTGAAGGACTAATAAGATATATTTTTACGACTGAGAACACAAGCCTCTGATCCGGTCTATAGTCAGCTCCGAATATCATTACAATGGCGGTAAACCCACGTTTATAAATATAACGCACTGACGACTTGACTTCTGCTACCTCGGGTAAGGTTCGTGAAACGCTCCGACATTATCGGCTGCCAGGGTATATAAATAAAATAGTAGGCCTTTATTCACTCAGTAACAGACGAAGAATTCCCTGTATTATTATACTTCAATTTCTCATACTCATTATATAATGATAACTATTCTGACTACGTATATATTATATATATATATATATATATATACTAGTGTATTTATGTACAATACGGATGAGCATCTACTAGCCCCTCACGACAAGCCAGCGATTCTAGAAATAAGGAATCCTACCTTACGTGTTGTAACCTTGGAGCTACCTTCACGCCGACGGTGTCACTCTGTTCCCCGAAAAATAATTCTGTGGAACCGGTGTGTCTCTCGTGCGGCGTCACAGCAGTTTTACTTTATATTATATTCATTAATTAAGTATAATTATGTCATCTTAAATAATCTGTATTAAAGTATTTTACTGGGCCTAGCCTCGTCCGTCGGTATTACGTTATTTCCTTGTCCGGGGCTTCCGGCCCGGGCGGGGTTCCTTTAACTAAGACTTGCCTATGTTACTCAACAATTATTAATTTTCTCACTCTTATAACTATATCTTTTTTGAGTCGCCTCCAGGTGTTTAATAGTTCTTCATATACTGCCTTACTTTATTATTGAATATATATATACCTGTCAATTGCCTTACAGTTGTTATTGTTTATCTCCGCTAGCTGTTATGCCTACGCTAGTTCTCTGACCTTATGCTAACCGGTAATATCTATGTCACCTTTCTTTCCCGAGTCTCCTTTTATCTACATGCCCATACTCTGTAATATATACTATGCGTTATTAATTAATATGTACTACAATATCCTACTATATTAATATATAATATATATATATATATATAATATATATAATAATATATAATATACCCCTGTCTTCCCCTACACCTCAAGATTCCAATTGGGGGTAAAAAAATCAGGAGCAAAGCTGATAGATTAAAAAGATATGCCAAGATACACGGCGTTTGAAAGTATGAATATCAAAGGGAATTTGAGAGGATAGATTGGGGGTAGGGCGCGATCCACACCTTACTATTGTAATTCAATTAAGATTAAGCCTTGCTCTTTAGACAGTACTTAAAGGATTGAACAGAAATAAGGTAAGATTGTGTTCGGTGCGGTGCGGTGCCCTGCGCGATGCGGTGCGCGAGTGTGGTGGCGGTCGCGGTGCTGGTGCGGTGCGGTGCGGTGCGGTGCGGTGCGGTGCGGTGCGGTGCGGTGCTCGGCTAACACCATCTCAGAGAGAATAGAAATCACATTGTTGGAAGAAATTACAATTTTATGCTTAAATGAGTTGAAGCATGGTTGAGAAGGAGATATTGCCTCTAAGTCATCTAAAGTGTAATATAAATAAAGTTATGAGTGAAGAGTTAAGCTTTGGCAGAATGTGATGCAGCTGTTGTTCCGACGGAAGACAATAGACTAGAGAAAGAAGAAATAGAAAAGTTAGATAGAGTTGACGTTTTTTTTTCATAATGGCAGAAAAAGCCCGAGGTAGATGAACCATAATGATTGCTGTATTTTCTACAGATAAAAAGAGTTTTTAATGTTAGGTAGAATAGATTTAGCATGATTCCAGTGTTGATTTAGCATGATTCCAGTGTTGATTTAGCATGATTCCAGTGTTGATATAGCATGATATTCTGGATTTTGAAGACAACTTTCTGAAGGCAGCCATCCTTGATTATAATAGTAAAAGAACCACCAAAGTTAAACTAAAGTTTATATGTCTTAGATGAGTAGAAAGAAAACAGAATTTACATTTCCGTGCGAGAAATTATCACCACCTTAGTATTTTTTTTCTTTTTTTTTTTGACAGGGTTATGCATGAGTTCTGCATTTTCAGAGGGATCAGACCAAGGGAAATGAAAGAAGTATGTCCGCAAGTGGACAAGTTGCGGCACTAAAGTACCAACTGCCAAA
>JABUQX010072313.1:27500-30000 GCA_015478945.1 Trachelipus rathkii
CCTTTCCATAATCCCTCAAACCACTCATGCTCTCATTCTTATCCTACTCTGTGCTCTATTCTCTACCTTCATCCCTCCTATCCTTACCCAAATCCATCCTAAATTATCTGAATAACCTTACTTCTTCTAATACTACACCTCCTACTCTAATCTCTAACCACATCCCCTCATCTGTTTCCTCCTCCTCTAACACTTTTAACTTATTTAGCCTGGATTTATCTTAAGCACCGCTTTTGTCCACACACTCTCTCAAACTCCTTCACCAAACAGCCCTTCTGAATCCTTCGCCACCAAGGTAGTATCATCCGCAAATAGTATCACTTTCCATCTATCACCCCTATCCATCAGTTCCACCCCTCTCCCCCCTCCCTCAACATTCCTCTGCAAACACTCTCATAAATTAAGTTGAAAAGCCACGTGGACATTACACATCCCTGTTCAACCACTCTCTCCATTCAAACATATCTCACTCTCCCTCCTAATACTCTCACTACACATATCTGCTATTCTATAAAAGGCAACAACTTTGCCTAATTTACCCCCTATTCCATTTTCTCCAGCACCCTCCATAATTCGCTCCTCTGTCACTCTATCATATGCTTTCTCCAGATCTATAAAACACCCATACACTTTCCCTTTCCTTTCTATACCTTTCTCCACAAGCATCTTCATTGTGAATACTTGATCCACACAACCCCTTCCCACCCTAAATCCTCCTTGTTCTTCCCCCATTTCTCTCTCCGTTAAATCTCTTTACCCTCATCATTAGTATTCTCCCATACACTTTTCCCTACTACACTCCAAAAGACTAAATCCTCTATAATTACCACACTGCCATCCTATCCTTTCGCTTTATACAGGGGACCCAACAACCATCCTCCAATCCTGTGAACTCTTCTTCCCCCATAATTTATACAACCTGTACAAAGCCATTCCCTCTACCGCTCTGCCTCCCATCTGTAACATTTTCATACTCACACATCTAGACCTGTTGACTTTCCTTTTTTTCCTTTTGTGTTAACGCCTTAATAATTTCTTCCCATTTGAAGTTTTCCATATCTCCTTCCCAGTACCCTCTACCACCCCTAAAACCCACTGATTTATGCGCCGCAGACCCATCCCCACCTCTTGCAAATCTCCTCATCTCTTCCCACCCAATAATCTAATAATCTCTAAAAATTCCCATCTTTCCTCACCCTATGCCTCCCTCCTATCATTCCCATCACTCTCCTTAATCCCTCTCTCCTAACCCCTCCTTCTTCTTTATCTCTTTTTTATTTTACTTCTTTTCAGAATATCTTGCTCCCTGTTTCAAAACCTTTTCCTGTCACTTTCTACACCATTCATTCTCATGTGCGTTTCTCTTTCCGCCCTTCTCCACGCACCTAACTTTGCTGTCAGCTCTAACCCCCCATATCTATTCCTCCAGCTATTTCCCTTCTCCTATCCCCCAACCATTTCACATAGACCTCTTTTTTTCTTTTTCACCAACTGCTTCAACCATCCGTCACTACCATTCACATCTCACTTCATTTCCTTCTACTTCTCCCAGCCTTTATAACTCGCCTATCCCTCTGAGACCCTCTTCACAATTGTCCTTCTTTAAATCTCTTCCAATCTTCCTGCGGCAAATCCTCAAATTTTCCGTCTCTCCTCACGTCCTCTCCATCTATCCATCACATACCGCTCCTAAAAACTCGTTCTTACATCAATGTCTCATCTAAATTTTCCACCTTATATGACTTTCTTTTTCCTCTATTTTTCTCTTCTCTAACGTTTTTACCTTCTCCCCCTACCCCTTAAAACGCTAGCAACCACCAAATAGTGATCAGATAACCCCGCTACTTTGCCCCTCTGAAAGTATCATTGTACATCTCGTAACTCTGCCTCTATCGTCTTAGCTATTTATACCACATATATACAGTAACCCCCTCCCCCCCGTTACTCACCTCTTCCATGTATATCTTAATGATTTTCACTACTTCTTCGACCAAGTATTCACTATCCAAAATCTTCGTATCACAGCAATAACTCTAACATACTTCTCTCCATTCAACATTCCTTTCCCTCTACCCAAATAGGACCTATATCTCACCATCATCTTCCTGCTCTTGCCCAACTCTCGCATAGTCAAATCTCCTAATACGAACACAAATTTTATTCATTAACACCGAAACTTTCCTAACCACATTGATTCATCTCACTCAAAATTTTCTCTCTCCTCCTCCTGTGGCTCCATTTAACTGTGCAGTACCGCATGATAAAACCCACAATCCCCCACAAATTTCCCTTTAACCCACATTTATTCTTGAATTCACCTATTTGCACACCCTTATCTCACACCTCTTTCCTCATAACTATTCCTACCCTTTCCCTCGCCCTCACTCTCTCCCTCGTTCACCCCCGAAATCATACCCTTAAATTTTCCAAAGACCATCTCCTTCTATTCCTTTTCAGTCTTTTGTTTCTGTCAACCTAGCAACATTCCAGCCTTTTTTCT
>JABUQX010072314.1:5000-12500 GCA_015478945.1 Trachelipus rathkii
TAACAGACCTCTTCAATTTATTCTCATAGAAATTTCTTTCTATTGCTTAAGCGTATACTTCAAGCAGTATTATGGACATAGTTTATCATTATATCTAGTTATGGAAGCAATCTGAGGCGGGCCCACTGATTTCTCGAAAACGGCTTGAGCTTATCGTAATGAAACTTTGTATAATTTCTATTGATTGTGTTAAGCTACTTAAGCCGACGAGTTTTGCAAGTCGCTATGTTGTATATAGGGGGTACACTCCCCCGAGACGCGAAGCCCTGAAATATTGTTGCGATTGTTTGATTGATTAGGTTATTATTATGTATTAATATTATTATTGATTATTATTATTATTATTAATTATTATTATGTATATTATTATTATTATTATTATTATTATTATTATTATTATTATTATTATTATTATTATTATTATTATTATTATTATTATTATTAGTATTATTATTATTATTATTGATTGCTTTATTAGTTATTATTATTAATTATGTATTATTATTATTATTAGTAGGATTATTTATTAGATATCTAAGATAAGGATAGGTAAGTCTCATTTAGTGTATGTATATGATCTATTATTTATTGTGGAGGATTGATTAGTTATTATTATTATTATTTATTATTATTATGTATTTGTTAAATTTATGTATTATGTATTATTATTGATTATTATTATGTATTGTGATTATTACTGTATGTGGAGAATTGATATTACTTATTATCTATAGTTATGTATTATGGTGAGTTATTACTCTCACTCATTACTCCTGGATTATTGAATTGATTATTATTATGAGTTATTAATTAATATTTTTATTATATAATTGAATTGATTATTATTAAGATGATGTATTCCATTAGGGTTATTATAGAATATATTATTATTGATTATTATTCTTCATTATTTATTATGATCGTATTGATTATTAGAGAGATGATTATATTAGTTGTTATTGATTATTATTGATTATTATTATTGAGTATTTTATTATAATTATTAGTTATTATTATTATTTTAATTATTAATTTTATTATTATTATTATTATTATTATGTATTATTATTCATCATTATTAATTATTCATTATTTATTATTATTATTATTATTATTATTATTTTACTATGTGTAAAAAGTTGTAAAGGAATATATATATAATTTATATATATAGTATATATACTATTTATATATTATATATAATATATTATAATATATATGACCTATATATATATATATATGATATTATATATAGTATATATAATATATATATATAATATTATATATATATATTATATATATATATAATATATATATAATGTAATATATATCATAATTTTGCTATATATATATATATAGTTATATGTATATATATAGTATAGTATATATATATATATATATATATATATATATATAGTATATATATATATATATATTATATATATATATATATATAGTATATAGATATATTATATATAGGTAAAGCTGTAGACAGGGACCCACACATTTTCAGAGACCAAGAAATTTCCTAACGTTTCAAAAAAATTTCTAGAGTTCAACACTGATCTAAAATTTTAATAACTTGTTTAGTGGCAAGCTTGGCTGGCATAATTCCAGAAGCTTGCCACTAAAGAATTTCTTAAAAACTTACTTAACTTAGCTTTTCTGAACTTAGAAATTTTTTAATTTTGTTAAAAAATTTTTTGGTGCTCAAAATATTATTTTGCGCTGTCTTCAGCTTTAGCCATAATATATATTTATATTATTATTATATATTATTATATATGTTTATTAATTATCTTTACGCGAAAATCACACAGAGCTACACCTTATTTGAAGTCAACTAAATCCCATTGATATAGAGGAAAACCATTTGGAATGGAAGCTTTTATATATTTATTTTAACTTTTTTGAAAATTGTTGTGGTGAGGAAGCTCAGTTTGTTCAGTGCAAGTTTATTTTTTGGTTAATTTTCTGGAGAAATATTTTTTATTATTATTTTCTCTTGAGAATGCGTGGTGCCACAAACTCCTCCCCTGTTCTAATTGAAGGTATATGTTTTCACCTGGTATCATAACGATTGTTGTACACATCTTTCATTCATCTGTTTGAACTGTTATCCCATTGGATATTAATGTATCAAAGTGTGTGTGAGGTCGTATAAAAGCGGGTGCAGAGCGAAT
This sequence comes from Trachelipus rathkii, assembly GCA_015478945.1. Classification (NCBI taxonomy): domain Eukaryota; kingdom Metazoa; phylum Arthropoda; class Malacostraca; order Isopoda; family Trachelipodidae; genus Trachelipus; species Trachelipus rathkii. The sequence goes on from JABUQX010072314.1 coordinate 7,184, forward strand.
TTGTGACCTTTTTATGATATTCGTTCCATGAGGTCTGATGTCCTGTTAGAGTGGTAATTTGGCAACAGTGCTTTTGATCCGATGCACCTGTTGCTTGTGTCTGTCTGTTGGTTTTCTTTGTAAAGGTGAAATGCTAAGGTGTTTTAGTAGTTATTGAAGTGTAAATAATATTTTTATTTTAAATTCGTATCGTCTTTCCATTTAAATATTTTTATGTGGTGTATTTTTAAAGTGTTAATAATGTGGTAATATTCTTAATATTCGAAAGGTGATCATTTTAAATTGTTAATGTGTATTTATGATCGTAAACTGTTGCAAGCGGCAGACAGCTTTACGCGCATCTTTTGTATCCTGTCTTCAAAACGAATGATTCCAGGTAAAGGTTTATATTTATAATCGTTTTGCGCAGTTGCAATATTTTAAATAATTTATTTACTAATATTTTTCGCAGTTAAATATTTATTTTTTTAATAAAGTATTTAATAAATTTACTCTTAAATTTATTAAATTGTTTATACTGTATTTCTAACACATTGCAAGGTCTTCAACGTTGCATTGTGGGTAGAAAAAGCGTATCAAATTAAGATCAGCTGTTTTGTTCACACGCATGAATAAACATACATACTCTAATTTTATTTTTTAATATTGATGATGACATATTTTTATTTGGTTTAATATAAAACGAATAGTCTATAATATAATATAAATTTTAATATTTTAATATTTTATTTTTTATTTAATATTTTCTTAATATAAATATATATATATATATATATATATATATATATATATATAATATATATATATATATATATTATATATAATATATATATATATATATATATATATATAGTATATATTTCTTTATATAAATATAATATATATATATATATATATATATATATATATATAAATATTGGTTTTACTTACTTATAAAGTTATTTTCTTTATTGGGTAATGATATGTGAAGTATTTATTTTTTTTTATTAATTATTAAAATATTTATTAATTATCCGTGCTATTCTTATATTCCTTTCAAATTTTCTATTTTAATTTAATAATATTTTTGGATTCAATATTTATCTCTAAGTATCAGATGTTTAGCAAGGTAATAAATGGTAATTAACAATACTATCTTGGAACTAATCTAATACAAAATGAACTCGGAGTTTTCATTTTTGGCTTTCCAGTTACACCACAAAGTTTGCTGTTAGTAAGTTCTAATTGAAGGTTTGAGGCATTTATAAGGGGTTACATACGATTGAATCTTTCACCGTGGTTAAGAGGTCACCGCCATTATCTAGAAACAGAATATATATATATATATATATATATATATATATATATATATATATATATATATATATTATATATATAAATAATATATCTATCTACATATTAATATATTTTACATATAATAATAATATATTATATATATATACTAATATAATATATATAATTATATATATATATATATATATATATATATATATATATATATAGAAATTTGCTGTTAAAAAAAAAATTTGCGTCGATAGCTCGAGTCAAATTGAGAAAAAGTGACTCAAAATTTTGTGACTTAGAAAACAAGAAAAAGTTACTGTTGACATTCGTATATATTTTATTGGTTAACATGGCTAACAACGGGGATTTAGTCCAGTTATGCAAAGCTCTAGGTATCACGGGAGCGAAAGCTGCCAGCTTTCTTCGGGAAGAAAGGGCAAAGGAGAGAGAAGCTATTAAAGAAAGGGAGATTGAAGAGAGGAGAATCGCGAAAGAGAGAGAGAGTTTGAAGAAAAGAAGATTGCTAAAGAGAAAGAAATTGAGTTACAATAGGCTGAAGTTGACATTTATGCAAGAGAATCGGAAGAGAGGATGTTAAAAATGAAGTTAGAAGCAGAAGATAAACAACGCCAGCACGAAGCTGCAACTAGTACAGCACAAAGCTCTCACTCCTCAGAAAATTCTAAGCGTTCAAATAAACTCGCAAAGCTTATGATACCTAATTTCGATGAAAAATTAAATAATATCGAGGAATACCTAACACTGTTTGAAAAACAGGCTATTGCTAACGACATCCTCAAAGAAAAGTATTCTCATGTACTTAGGCCTTTCTTGACTGGCAAAGCAGTCAAAGTATGTATTGATTTTTTGGTAAAGGATGCATCGAACTATGAAGATTTGAAAAAGGCTCTGTTAATAAGGTATGACCTGACAGAAAGCGGGTATTGCGCCAAATACAAGTCGATTGCACCTACAGATGACGATAACCCGAAAGTATATATGAGAAAAATCCTTGATGCATTAAAGAAATGGATTGTTGCGGCTGATGTAAAAATGACCGCTGATGATTTGATAAACTTTTTTACAATATATAAATATTTGAATACTATTCCTAAAGATTTACACATTTTTGAAGAAAAATGGAAAGGACATGCAAGAAATAATTAAGAGTTCAGAAAACTATTTACAGGAGCATAAAATGAATCTAGTGTCATGTCAGAATCAAAGTCACAGTCACAGTAGTAATAATAACAATAACTATCGAGACAGAAAGACGAGTATTTACCACAGGAACAGAGATAATAGTAGTAATAAAACTACAAATCAACAGACATCAGGACCGAGGAACATTGGAACTAGAAACATTGCTGGAGGCAATGAGAGATGAGATAGTCGTCGAAGTAGCAGTGAGCCGAGGAGTATTGTGACCTGCTACAAGTGCTCAAGAAGGGGTCACATGGCAAAAGATTGTCGGGCATCGCCATATTTCAACAACTATAACAGAAATTCAAATTCAAACAATCGGCAGAGAGATGATGGGAAGAACACAGTGGCGTCCGCGGATCTATCCGTTGAAGGACAAGTCTTGTCAAAGACAAGTGAAGAGCCATCCATTCCCTCAGATATTTGTATGGTGGGTGACACTGAAGGTTACTCACTCCACCTACCAATTGCTTATGGTATAGCCAATGGATTTCGCGTTCGTTTGCTCTGAGACACAGGATGTAATACGCTAGTATTGCATGAAAAGTATGTGCCCAAAGAAAATTATACCGGCAAATATGCATCGATGAGATTGATTTATAATACGGTGAAAAGAGTCCCACTCGCATACGTTGTTTTGGACACTCCATACTTCTTTGGGAAGGCGAAAGCGACAGTGATGCCGGATGTAGTTTATGATCTTATTTTGGGCAACACTGAAGGGGCATTATCTCCGTTCAAACCGAACAACGTATGGGAAGAGAATGTGTCAAAGTCCTCGTAGTAAGCAGGGCGTGACAGCCCAGAAAGAGCTGTTGTTCCCCATCGTTGAAAAGGTTGATGAGGATTCAGATGATGATTCGACGGATAGGCGAAACGCCAGCCCAGCAGATCAAATTAATGAAGAGGAGAGTGCGGTGACTGAAAAGATACCGAATTTGTTTCCAACGTGTAAGAAAAATACACCATTAATGGAGAAGCATGTGTGCGTTAAACGGAATCTGAGTATTGAAAATAGTGTCGAAGACATTGTTTATTTAGAGATGAAAGATACTAATGTATCAGACGTCCAAATTATTAGTTCTGATAAAGATACCCATGTATCTACAGTGCCCCAAACAGTTAAAGCAAATACCAATGTATCTAATGAAATGATTTCTAAAGTAGAAAATAATGTAAATAAAGATATTATTACGCCGTGCATAATTCATGAAGAGGCTCAGAACATTGCTGCACCAACAGAGACTACAGAGTCAAATAAAGGTCAAACTGAAGATCTAGAAAGTGATAGAATATTTTTTGAAGAGAAGCAGAACGAGAATAATACTCTGCAACGATTCTGGAAATCTGTTGAGGTTAATGAAGTAAAGAACATCGTAATCAAAGAACTACTAAACAATAAGAATACTGAGAATCATTCGAAGAAGAGGTTCTCTACTGTTAAGAAGCTGTTACTCGAGAAACTAAAAGATTTTCCTGTAAAGGAAATAGTTCAGAAATTTTATCTTCCTATGAGAAGTGCATGTCACATTAAAAGGGATCAAGAAGAAGTATGTAATATGCTGAATACGAGGAAGTTCTTAAAAAGGAAAATATATATGATGAAGCGCCGAAAGAAAAAGAAGCGCCCGGAGAAAGAAGAAAACTAAAGTAGAAAAAATGAAAACAAGTAATGTTTTGGAAGCGGAGATGAGAGAAGTTGATGAAACTGCCACTAAGAATGATACATTTTCTGTCAATGATCGCGTAGATAAAGAGGTGAAAAACAATGTAAGAGAAAATAAATTTGAAAATGACATTGTCGGTCGTAAAGAGGAAGATGATAATGACCTCATTGAGACACAAAGATTAGAAGGTGAAAGCAATTTTATGAGAAAACATTTAGATAAAAGGAAGAAGTTCTGGAGTTCAGAAGATGGATCAAGAGAAAATAGGAGGCAGTGGATGTCTTTAAATTTGAAAGAAGAGCTGCTACGGAGGTATTCGCTTATGGTAGATCAAATCAGCAGGGAAGAAGAAAACGAAAGTGTAGATAAGAAAAATGATATTAATCTGAAGAAGATAATTACCTATAATAAAAGGTTCTCGGATATAAAACGGTGAAATATAATAGCGATAATAATGCAGTCTGCGAAGGTGATCAGAAGATTGAAAGTAGAAAGAACGATGAATTCATTAAAGTCGCTCCTGCATTTGCCAAAACGAGAAAACAGAACAGTGCTATACATTGAAGGAAGAGTGAAATGTTGGAGACAAAGAAGCAGACAAGATATAAAAAGTGTCATAAAGGTAGATGGAGGAAAGTAAAAAATGATAGAACTTGGATACAACATTGTAGATATGAAATAGATAGAAGAATAGGGCAAGCCCCTAATAAAAGTGAAAATAATGGCGAACACGAAGAATGGAAATCAGAAGGATTTCGAAAGAAGGAAAGATGGTTTGATATTGTTGCTGAAAGAGTCACTCTTGAGAGGGCTATGAGAAGAATCCTCGACGGAATAAACGACGCTGATTTTTATGTTGACAGTACAGTACTACATTCTCAGACCTGGCACGGACTATTGGAAATGGTCAGGAACGTACTCTCAAATTTGAAAAAAGAAGGATATAAGGTCGCCGCCCAACTGACAGACATAACTAAAAAGGGAGAGCCTACCAAAATACGTTAGGAGAGCAAACACCAAGAGGCATTCAAAAAGTTAAAGAAAGCGCTCAGTTCAAAACCGATTTTAAAGATGCCGCAGCTGGATAAGACCTTTACATTGCAAGTCGATGCCTCAGACACGTCAATAGGATATGTCCTCCTGCAGGAAGAAAATGATATTCT
>JABUQX010072315.1:0-42500 GCA_015478945.1 Trachelipus rathkii
AAAAATTTAAAGAAATTAAAAAAATTGAAACAGGTCTTAGCTGCTAACCATTAAAGCACAATTACAAGAAATTAAAAGTAAATAAAAGGAAAATTAAACAGAAATTTAAAAAGTAAAAAAAAAGAAATTTTTAAAAATTAAAAAAGAAATTTAAAGAGAAATTAAAAGAAATTAAAAGAAATTAAAAGAAATTAAAAGAAATTTAAAAGAAAAATAAAAGAAATTAAAAGAAATTAAAAGAAATTCAAAGAAATTAAAAGAAATTAAAAGAAATTAAAAGAAATTAAAAGAAATTAAAAGAAATTAAAAGAAATTAAAAGAAATTAAAAGAAATTCAAAGAAATTCAAAGAAATTCAAAGAAATTCAAAGAAATTAAAAGAAATTAAAAGAAATTAACAGAATAACAGCACAAATTTAAAAGAAATTTAAAAGAGATTGCAAGAAAATTTCAAGGAATTTCAAGAAAATTATAAATAATTTCAAAAAAATAAGCCTAAAATTCAAGAAAATTATAAGAAATTAAATGAAATTAACAATAGAAGATTAATAAAAAATTATTAAGATATTAGTAAGAAATGAAAAGAAATTAAAAGAAATTAAAAGAAATTATAAGAATATATAAGAAATTCTAAGAAATTAAAAGAAATCAAAAGAAATTAAAAGAAATTAAAAGAAATTAAAAAGAAATTAAAAGAAATTAAAAGAAATAAAAAGAAATTAAAAGAAATTAAAAGAAATTAAAAGAAATTAAAAGAAATTAAAAGAAATTAAAAGAAATTAAAAGAAATTAAAAGGAAATTAAAAAAATTAAAAGAAATTAAATTATTTTTTAATATTTTTTTAAGAAGTTATAACAAATGAAAAAAAAATTAAAAGAAATTAAATAAATTATTAATAAATTAATTAGAGATTACTGATATGAGTATGAAGAATTATTATAACTGAAAAGAAAATTAAAACAATAAAATGAAATAAAAGTTATTAAAAGAATATTAAAAGAAGTTAAAGAGATTTGGATTAAATTATTGAACATGCATAACGAACTCTAAAGCATATTAAAAGGAAATTAAGAAAAAAGAAAAAGAAATTGAAAAAGAAAAAAAGATATTAAAAAGAAATTAGAAGAAATTAAAATGAAATTAAATTAGGAAATTAAAAGAAGTTAAAAGAAATTAAAAGGAATTTAAAAAGAACTAAAAGAAATTAACATAGAAAATAAAAGAAATTAAAAGAGAATTTAAAAGGAAAACATTAAATAAATTAAAAGAAATCAAAAGAGAAAATTGAAAAGAAATTAAGAAGAAATTTTAAGAAGAATTCAAAGAAATTTCAAAAGAAATTAAAAGAATTAACAGAATTTAAAAGAAATTAAAAGAAAAATTTAACAGAAAGTCGGAGGAAATTTTTAAGAAATTAGTAAGAATTAAAAGAGGGTCAAGCCGAGCAACTACAGAATTTAGTAGAAATCTATGAAGACATAAACAAGAAAATAAAACAGAAATTAACAGAATTAAAACAAAATTCAAAGAAATTTAACAGAAATCATAAGACGAAAATTTTCAGATTATAAGAACAGAAAATATAAAGGAATGAAATAAGGAAATTAAAAGAAATTAAAACAGAAATTTATATAAGAAATTAAAAGAGATTAAAGAATGAAAAGAAAATTAATAGAAAGTGTCGATGTTAAAAGAAGTTAATATAGAATACCGCCGATTAAAAATTGAAATAAAAGAAAAATTAAAGCATAAAGAGATTAAATTGATATTAAAAGAAATAGAAGAAATAAATTGAAATTAAAAGAACATTAAAAGAATTAAAAGGCAAGATATTAAAGAAGTTAAATATGAAATCCGATTCTAAATTGAAAAGGAGATAGAAAAGAAATCAACAGAAATTCTAAAGGAAAATTCAAAAGAAGCATTCAAGAAATCTCAAGAAGAGAAAGAAAAGAAATTAAATAAGAAATTTATAAGAAATTACAAAAGACACTTAAAAAGAAAAATAAAAAGAATATAACAGAACATTATAGAACATTAAAAGAACAGGCAACAAATGATGGAATAGGTTTTAAAACAAAATTAAAAGAAAATTAAAAGTAAAATTAGAAAGAAATTTAAATAAGAAATAATAAAAGAATAATAATATTATAAAAGATAATTAGAAAGAAATTCAAACGAAATTCAAAGAAAATTAAACAACGAACATTACAGAAATTAAAAACAAGATTGAAGAGAAAATTAATAAAACAAATTATGGGAGGCAAATTTTAAGAGAAATATTATAAGAATTTAAAATTTATAATAAGAAATTAAAAGATAGAAATAAAGAAATATAAAAGAAAATTAAAAAGGAAATTAGAAGAAAAGAATTAATACAAAGAATTAAAAGGAAATTAAAGAAGAAAATGTAAAAGAAAGTAAAAAGAATTTAAAAGATTCATTAAGCAAATTTAAAAGAAAAATTAATCAATAAAAGAAATAAAAATAAAAAGATAAATTATATAGACAAATAGAAAAAATGAAACCAATTAATTTTATTTGAGAAATTTGTAAAAGAAATTAAAAGAAATTTAGGAATATTCGACGTGATTAAATAAGAAAATTAAAAAAGGAAATTATAAGAAAATAATGTATATTGAAAGGATTAAAAAAAATTAAAAAAGAAATATATATATGAAATCAAAAATAAATTAAGCAAAAATTAAAAGAATTTAAAAGGAATTAAAAGAAATTAAAAGAAATATACAGCAATTTTGAAGAATATGTAAAAGAAATTGAAAGCAAATTCAAAGAATTTAAAAGTAATTAACAAAACAAAGAAATTAAAACAAATTAAAATCAAAAAAATTAAAAGAAATTTATAAGAAATTTTGAAGAAATTATTAACAATTAAAAGAATGAAAAAGAAAAAGAAAATTAGAAAAGAAATACAAAGAAATAAAAAAAAAAAAACACTAAAGGAAATTGATAGAAATCAAACGATATTAAAAGAGAATTAAAATAAGATTTCAAAAAAGCTAAAAATGTCAAAGGAAATCTAAAAGAAAACATTAATTAAAAGAAATTAAAAGAAATTACAAGAAATATAACAGAAATAAAACATATTAATAAGAAAATTTAAAAGAATAGAAAATTCAAGAGAAATAAAATCAAATTGCACAATTAGTAATTATTACAATATTATATTACTTTCAAATGAAATTGGAGCAACCTAAGTGCCATCAAACGAAATTAAAAGTAAATTCCAAAAGGATAATAATAATGTGATCACACACAAGAATCGAATAGAAAAGTAAAAGTAATTATAAAGAATTAAAGAAAATAAAAAAAAATTAAAAAAAGTAGAGGTATTTAAAAGAAAATTAAGAGAAATTAAAAGAATATTCAATTTAAATTAAAATACGATTGAAAAAAACTTCAAATTATTGAATAGATATTGACAGCCCGCTTTAAAACAAAGAGAAAGTAATACTATCGTAGCTGAATTTTAAGAAGTTCTGAAATGAAATTATAAGAAATTACAAGAATCTTACATAACATTTAAGAAATTCAATAGAAAGTAGATATAAAAAGCTTATTAAAGATAATGTTAAGGTTTTATAAGAAATGAAAAAAGAAATTAAACAAGAAAATTAAAAAGTAATAAAAAGAAAATCAAAGAAATTATTAAGGTGAAATTAAAAGAAATTCAAAAGAATTAAAGAAATTAAAAAAAATTAAAAGAAATTAAAAGAATTTAAAAGAAAGGAAAAAAACAGAAATTAAAAAAAAATAAAAGAAATAAAAAGAAATTAAAAGAAATTAAAAGAAATTAAAAGAAATTAAAAGAAATTAAAAGAAATTAAAAGAAATTAAAAGAAATTAATAAGAAATTAAAAAAAATATAAAGAAATTAAAAGAAATTACAAAGATATTAAAAGAAGATTAAAAGAAATTATTAAACCTAAATTTAAAAATTAACAAGAAATTAAAAAGAAAATTATAAACAGAAAGAAAACTGTTGATTTATAAGAAATCTTAAAGAAAATCTACAGACAAAATTAAAATGAACATTAAAAGAAAGTAAAAGAAATTACATAGAAATATAAAAAATACAACTAACAAGCAAGTTCAAGAAAATAATACAAATTACAAAAGCATATTAAAAAAGATAAGAATTAAATGAAACTAAAAGCAAATAAAAACAAATTAAAAAAGAAACAAAGAAATTAAAACAAGAAAATTACTTAAGAAATAAAGGAATGAAAAGAAAATTACTGATACTGAAAAAGTACTGAAAATGTGATTACTGATACAGAAAGCATACTTAAAAAGAAATTAAAGATAATCAAAAAGAAAATTAAAAGCAATTAAAAGAAAATAAAGGATAACTCAAAAAGAGAAATTTTAGTAGAAAACAAACAAGCCAAAATAGAACTAAAAGAGATCTTCAGATAATCCTTCAAGACAATATCGATTCCCACGATTCAGAGATCTGCTAAAGGCTACTACAGCAATTAAAGATTAAAAGAAAATTAAAGATAGAGGAAATCACACAGAAATTTAAAAGAAATTAAAGCTAAATTCAAAAGAAAAAATAAAAAGAAATTTAAAAGGAAATTAAAAGAACATTCAAAAGAAATCTCAAAGAAATTCAAAGAATACAAAAACATGACATTCTCTTCATTGTTAGAATTACAAATAATACTAATCAAAAATTGAGGAAATTTTAAGAAAACTAAAGTTTCCACAAAAAAACTAACCGAATTCAAAAAAGCAAACCATAAGAAATAAAAAAGAAAAATTAAAAAGAAATTAAAAGAAATTAAAAAAGAAATTAAAGAAATTAAAAAGAAATTATAAAGAAAAGGGTAAAAAACGATTTTTATGACCCAATTACAAGAAATTAAAACCGGGAATATAAAAAAAGAAATTAAAACGAAATTGAAAAAGAAATTAAAACAAAAAAAGAACCCATTGCTGAATTACAGGAAAATTCAAAAGTAATTTTAAGTGATAAAAGAAATTAAAAGAGGAAATTAACCAAAACATTAAAAGAACATTCTTGGCTAATTACTAAGAAATTAAAAAAAAAAAAAACAAATTAAAGGAAATAAAGGATATTAAAAAGAAATTAAACAAGAAATTTAAAAAGAAATTAAAAGGAAATTTAAATTAAAACTTTAAAAAAAATATCTGAAATGTAAAAGCATGAAAGAAATTCAAAGATTTAAAAGAAAATTAGACTTCAGAAGATTAAAGCAAATCATTAAAAAAAATTAAAATAAATTAATATGAAAATTTCAATGAAATTATTACGTAATTTAAAAGAATTATGCACAAAATCCAGGCAAATAAGATTCGGGAGGAGCCAAATTATTCAGAATATTTTACAGGAAATAAAAATATAATAGGAATTGAAAGAAATTTAAATAACGCACCGAAATTAAAAGAAAAATTAAAATAAATTTAAACGAAATTCAAAAGGATTGAAAAGTAAATTAAAAAGAAATTAAAAAGAAATTAACATAAAACCTAAGAAATTTAAAAGGCACTTAAAGATCTTCCAAGAGAAGTTAAGAAAGAATTAAAAGAAATTAAAAAAAATTAAAAGATAATTATTTTCTCTAAAAAGAATTAAAGAGAAATTAAAAGGAAATTAAAAAAAATATAAACTAAATTAAAAAGTAAATAAAAGAAATTAAGAAGAAATTTAAAATAATTAAATTACTTTATAAAGAAGAAGACATGAAAAAGAAAATCTACCGGGGAAATTAAAAAAAATTAAAAGGAAATTTCATGAAATTAAAAAAAATTACACAAGAAATTGGTGAAATTCAAAGAATTAAAAGAAAATTTCAAAGAATTCAAAGAACAAATTAAAAGAAATTAACTGCCCATACAAATTAAAAGAAGTTACAATATGACTAATAAAAGAAATTTTAGAAAGAAATTATAAGAAATTTTAAAATGAAAAATAAAATAAAAGGAAAATTCAAAGTAGAGAAATTATAGAGAGAAATTAATAAGAAATTAAGTAAGAAAATTGAAGAAATTAAATATAGGCGTACCTGTAGTTCAATAATAAATAAAGAAAATAAAAGACTATAAAGAGAAAATTACAAAGAAAATTAAAAGAAACTTAAAAGAAATAAAAAAAATTAAAAGAAATTAAAAGAAATTTAAAAGAAACTTAAAAGAAATAAAAGAAATTAAAATTAAATAAAAAAAAATTAAAGAACTTAAACGAAAAGAACTATAAGAAATTAATAAAGTAATTAAAAACTAATATAAAAAAATTACAATAAATTAACTGAAATTATAAAAGAAAATTATAAGAAATATAAGAAATTAAAAAGAATATTTAAAAAAAAATAAAAGAGAAATTTAAAATAAATTCAAAAAAAATAAAAGAAATTTTAAAATAAATAAAGAAAATTAAAGAAATTAAAGAAATCTTTAAAAAGAAAGTTAAAAGAAAAATTGAAAGAATTTGATATTAAAAAGGTTTAAAAGAAATTTACAAATATTTTTAAGGCTATCAAGATCTTTGTGCAAATCTAAAAGAAATTAAAAGAAATTAAAAGAAATTAAAAGAAATTAAAAGAAATTTAAAGAAATTAAACGAAATTATAAGAAATTAAAATAAATTAAAAGAAATTAAAAGAAATTAAAAGAAATAAAAAAAATATGGTAAAAATTAGCAGAAAATTAACAAAGAGGGAACAACGATGCAACTGAGGTAAGACGTGTTGAAAAGGAAATGATTATGAATGAAACGAAAGAAAAAGAAGTTTTAAAGACATTAAAAGTAATTAAAGAATTCAAAGAAAATTCAAAAGAAAAATAAAAGAAATTAAAAGAAATTAACAGAAATTAAAAAGAAATTAAAAAAAAAAAAAAAAAATAAAAAAAAATTAAAAAAAAAAAAAAAAAAAAAAAAAAAAAAAAAAAAAAATTAAAGAAATTAAAAGAAATTAAAAGGAAATTAAAAGAAATTAAAAAGAAATATAGAAATTAAAATAAATTAAACTGAAATTAAAAGATTAATAAAAAAAATTATACAAATATATAAAAGAAATTAAAAAAATAAAAGAAATTAAAAGAAATTAAAAGAAATTAAAAGAAATTAAAAGAAATTAAAAGAAATTAAAAGAAATTAAAAGAAATTCAAAGAAATTAAAAGAAATTAAAAGAAATTCAAAGAAATTAAAAGAAATTAACAGAAATTAAAAGAAATTAAAAAGAAATCTAAAGAAGAACTTATAAGAATTTTTAACAAATTGATAAGAATTTAATTATGCAATGAAAACAAAATAAAAGAACGCCGCAATTTTAGCTGAAATTATCCACTTGAAGAAATTAAAAGAAATTAAAAGAAATTAAAAGAAATTATAAGAAATTATAAGAAATAAAAGAAATTAAAAGAAATTCAAAGAAATTAAAAGAAATTAAAAGAAATTAAAAGAAATTAAAAAGAAATTAAAAGAAGAAACTAAAAAGAAATTAAAACAAAATAAAAAGTTATTTTTGTTTAAAGAAATTACAGTAAGAAACAAAAGACAGCAATTAAAAGAAATTTAAAAGAAGAAAAAAAGAAATTCAAAAAAATTAAACAAAACTTGTTTGAAAGAAAACAAAGAAATGAAAAGAAATAAGTGATTATTAAAAATAAACTACACTGAATGAAAGAATTTGAACAGAAATCCAACGAGATTATTGCAAATTAAAAAAATTAAAAGAAATTTCTAAAAGAAATTCTAAAAAGAAATTAAAAGATATTAAAAGAAAATAAAAGAATTAAAATTAAATAAAAGCAAATGAAAAAGTAAATGGTAAGGTAAATGAAAAAAAAAAAAAGAAATTAAAAGAAATTAAAACGAAATTAAAAGAAATTAAAAGAAATTAAAAGAAATTAAAAGAAATTAAAAGAATTAAGAAAATTAAGAAAATAAAGAAGGAACATAAATAAAGCAAAAGAAATTAAAAAGGAAATTAAAAAGAAAATAACAGAAATTAAAAGAAATTAAAAAAAATTAAAAGAAATAAAAGAAATTAAAAGAAAATTAAAGAAATTAAAAGAAATGAAAAGGAAAGTAAATGGGGAATTAAAGAATTGGAACGAAAATTGAAATAATTGTAAAAGAAAATTCAAAGATACTAAACAAACGAAAAGGAATCAAAGAAACAAGTGTGAAAGAGAAATTAAAAATAAATAAAAAAAATAAAAAGAAATTAAGGGAAATTTAAAAGAAATTAAAAGAAATTAAAAAGAAATAAAAAGAAATAAAAGAAATTAAAAAAATTTAAAAGAAAATTTAAAAGAAATTAAAAGAAAGTAAAAGAAAGTTATAAGAAAATTAAAAGCAAATTAAGAAAATAAAAAAAATTAAGAAAATTAAAAATATTGAGAACATAAAGAATGTAAAGAACATAAAGAAAATTAATTAAATTAAGAAAATTAAGAAAATGAGGTAATTTAAGAAAATTTTTGAAATTAAGAAAATTATAAGATATTAAAAAAAATTTAAAAGAAAATAAAAGAAATTGAAAGTAATTTAATTACAGAAATTATCGTTAAAATTCAAAAAGAAATTTAAACAGAATTAAAAGAAATATAAATAAATTAAAAGAAATTTAATAGAAAAGCTAAATGATACTTCGCAGAATTGATTGCAAAGGATTTTGTGGAAGCGAGTCCATAAGTTACCAAAATTAAAAGAAATCAAAGAAATAAGTGTGGAAGAGAAACTCTAGTCTCTCGAAGAAATGTTAAAAGATTAATCAAAATATGATTTAGAAATTAAAAGAATTAAAAAGAAAAAATTAAAAGAAATTAAAAGAAATTAAAAGAAATTAAAAGAAATTAAAAGAAATTAAAAGAAATTAAAAGAAATTAAAAGAAATTAAAAGAAATTAAAAGATATTAAAAGAAATTAAAAGAAATAAAAGAAATAAAAAGAAATGAAAAGAAATTAAAAGAAATTAAAAGAATTAAAAGAAATTAAAAAGAAATTAAAAGAAATTAAAAAAAATTAAAAGAAATTAAAAGAAATTAAAAGAAATTAAAAGAAATTAAAAGAAATTAAAAGAAATAAAAGAAATTAAAAAAAAAATTAAAAAATTAAAATAAATTATCAAAAAAATTAAAAAGAAATTAAAAAAAATTAAAAGAATCAAAAAATAATTAAAAGAAAATTAAAAGACATTAAATGAATTAGAAGAAATTATTTAGAAATTTAAAGTTTAAGATTAAATAAAGAATTTAAAAGAAAGTAAAAGAAAATTAAAAGAAATTAAAAGAAATAAAAGAAAAAAGAAAATTAAAAAAAAAAATAAAAGAAAATAACAAATAAAATAAAAAGAAATTAAAAGAAATTTAAAGAAATTAAAAGAAATTAAAAGAAATTAAAAGAAAATAAAGAAATTAAAAGAAATTAAAAGAAATTAAAAGAAATTAAAAGAAAGTTAAAAGAAATTAGAAGGAAATTATACGAAGAAATTAAAAGAAAATAAAGAAATTTTAAAAGGAAAAATAAAAGATATTAAAAGAAATTAAAAGAAATTAAAAGAAATTAAAAGAAATTAAAAGAAATTAAAAGAAATTAAAAGAAATTATAAGAAATTATAAGAAATAAAAAGAAATTTAAAAAAATCAGAAGAAATTAAAAGAAATTAAAAGAAATTTAAAGAAATTAAAAGAAATTAAAAGAAATTAAAAGAAATAAAAGAAATTTAAAAAATAAAAAGAAATTCAAAAGAAATAAAAAGAAATTTAAAAGAAATTAAAAGAAGATTACTGAAATTTAAAAAGAAATGAAAAAAAATAAAAATGCAGCAATTGAACTTATAAAAACTGTTAGAAATTTAAAAGATATTAAAAGTAAGTGACTAGAAATTACAAAGAATTTAGTGACGATTGTAGAAATGCAGAGAAATTAAAAGGATTTAAAAGAAATAAAAAAGGAGGAAATTTAAAAAGATATTTAAAAAGAAATTTAAAACATTTAAAAGAAATAAAAAAGAAATTGAAAAAGAAATTAAAAAGAAATTATTAAAAGAGATCAAAAAAAATTAAAAAAGAAGATGACAAGAAGTTCAATTAAATTTTAAAAGAAATTAAAAAGAATTAAAAGAAATTAAAAATTAAAGAATTAAAAGAAATTAAAGAAATTGAAACATAATAAAAGTAATTAAAAGACAATTAAAAAGAAATGCACTTTATTTTACAGAAATGGCTAAAAACTAAACGAAATTAAAAAAGAAGTTAATAGAAAAGTGGAAAAGTTTACAAAAATTTAAAAGAAATTAAAGAAATTAAAGAATTAGGCGGAAATGCTCTAATTATAGATAAACATCGGCGAATTTGATTCGAAATGCTTAAATTCAGAAATTCAATCTTCCCAAAAAATAAAATAGAATAAAAGAAATAAAAAGAAATTATAAAAAGTTAAAAGAAAAATTCTAGGAAATTAAAAGAAAAACAAATTAACGGTTTAAAGAACTGAAATCGAAATAAGGGAAACTTAAAAGAATTTAAAAAGAATTAAAAGAAATTATTGGAAATTAAAAAGATATTAAAAGAAATTAAAAGAAGAGAAAGGTAAAAAAAAATCAAAAAGAAAAAAAAAAAATGAAAAAGATTTAAAAGAAATAAAAAAATAAAAAGAAATTAAGAGAGTTTAAATAATTAAAAGAATAAGAGAATTTAGAAGAAAATAAAGATAAATTAAAGAAATAAAACGAAATTAAAAAGAAAAATTAAAAGAAATTAAAAGAAATAAAAAGAAATTAAAAGAAATTAAAAGAATTTAAAAGAAATTAAAAAGAAATTAAAAGAAATTAAAAGAAAATAAAAGAAATTAAAAGAAATTAAAAGAAATTAAAAGAAATTAAAAGAAATTAAAAGAAATTAAAAGAAATTAAAAGAAATTAAAGAAAATTAAAGAAATTTAAAATAATTTAACAGAAATTAAAAATAAAATAAACAATTTAAAAAGAAATTAAAGAAATTAAAAGGAATTAAAAGAAATTAAAAGAAATTAAAGAAATTAAAAAGAAATTAAAAAGAAATTAAAATGAAATTAAATTAATTTGAAAGAAATGAACAGAAAGTAAAAGAAATTAAATAGCTTAATTAAAAGTAAAAGGAAATGAAGAAAGAAAAAGAAATTAAAAGATATTAGAGAAATTATTAGAAATTAAAAAGAATTTAAAGAAATTAAAAGAATTAAAAGAAATTAAAAGAAATAAAAGAAATTAAAAGAAATTAAAAAGAAAAAAAGAAATTAAAAAGAAATTAAAATAAATAAAAAAAAAAAAAAAGAAACGTAATAGGAAAAATTTGAAGAAAGTAAAAGAAATTCAAAGTAGTTTTATTGAGATGCCAAAAAAGAAACTCAAGAAATTAAATAAATTAAAAGCAATTAAAAGAAATTAGAAGAAAATTTAAAGAAATTATAAGAAATTAAAAGAAATTAAAAGAAATAAACAGAAATTAAAAGAAATTAAAAGAAATTAAAAGAAATTAAAAGAAATTAAAAAGAAATTAAAAGAAATTAAAAGAAATTAAAAGAAATTAAAAGAAATTATAAGAAATTAAAGAAATTAAAAGAAATTAAAAGAAATTAAGAAGAAAATTAAAGGAAATTCAAAGAAAATTAAGAAGAAATCAAATTCATCCAAGAACTTAAAAGCCTTTCAAAAGAAATTAAAGAAATTAAAAGAAAATTAAAAGAAATTAAAAGAGAGCTAATAAGTGAGAGAAAGAAAGGGATACAAGGATTGGATAATAGAGAGAAAGTGAAAACGTTAAGGAAATTAAAATAGAAATTAAAAAAATTAAAAGCAGTTAAAAGACATTAAATTAAATTAAAAGGAAGATTAAAAAATTTTAAACATATTTGAACTTAAAATTTCGAGGAAAAGAAAAACAAAAATTAAAAGAACATTAAAAAATTTTAAAAATAATATTTGAACGATATAAAAATGAACAGAATTAGGAAAATGAATTTAAAAATTTTATTCAGAAATTAAAAAAATTAAAATCAAAATTAAAAAGAAATAAAGAAAAAAAGAAATAAGGATGGTTTTCCGAGGTAATTAGAAAAATAAATAAAGAAATTAAGGGAAATTTAAAAATAAAGAAAATTAAAAGGAACTAAAAAAAAAACAAAAGGAGTGACAGAAAAATATAAAGACACTAAAGGCGATATTAAAGAATTTCAAAAGAAATTAATAGAAACAACAATTAAATAAAAAAATATTTAAATTAAATAATAAATAAAGTAAAAGCAATGTATATAGAAATTATAGAAATTCAAGAAATTAAAAAGATATATAAAAGAAATTCAAAAGAAGATTAAACAAATATCCAAAGAGGTGAAAAGAAGTAAAATAATAAAAAAGAAATGAAAAAAATTAAAAGATAGAAATTATTGAAGTTAATAATTGAAATTACAATATAAATTATTAGAGTTAAAAAAAAGTTATAATAATTATTGGAACTTAAGACTAATTAAAAGAAATTTAAAAACGCAGATTCTAATTAATTGAATAGAAATAAAAGAATTTAAAAAGAAATTAACAAGACCATATTAAAAAGAGAAATTAAGAAGACATTAAACAGAAATTAAAAGGGAAATCTAAAAGGAAATTAAAAGAAGTAAAAGGAAGTTTGAAAAAAAAAGACTTTTTAATACAATTAAAAGATTTCAAAAAAATAAAAGAAATTATAAAAAATAATTTATAGAAATTATATCAAATATAGAGCAGAAATTGAAAAAAAATTAAAAGTTTTTCATCGGGGCTCCCAGTACCCCCCCAAGAAAATTAAAAGAAATTAAAGAAATTATCATAAAATAATAAATAAGTAGAAATACAATTTTCATAAAGAAATTAAACAGAATAAAAGAAATTAAAAGAAATAAAGAAATTAACAACGAAATAAAAAGAAAACAAACCAGTAAACTAACTAGGAATTAAAGGAATGGAAATTAAAAGAAATTAAAAAGAAGTTAAAAAAGAATAATTAAAGAAAAAAGAACATAAAAGAAATAAAAAAATAAAAGAAAAAATATAAAGAAGTAAATTAAGGGGAAATTTTTAAAGAATGTGAAAAGGACATCAAAAGAAAATTCGACCACATTACAAAAATTAAATGACAAATTAAAAAAAAAAAAATCAAGAAAATTAAATCTTATTAGTTTAAAAGTTTAATAAGAGTAATAAAAATCTTGAAAAAGAATTAATAAGAAAAACAGAGTGAAAGTGAGGAGAGATTGAAGAACATGAAGGTAAAGAAAAATTAAAGAAATGAAGTGAGGAACATTAGGATTAAGTTGAAAGAATTAAGACAAGAAAATTAAAAAAGAAATTAAAAGAAATTAAAAGAAAGTTAAAAAGAAAATATACCTGAAAGTTAAAAAGAAATTAAAATTTTCTGTGGTTTTTAATGACATTTATACGTAATACAAAGACTTTTGAAGAAATTAGAAGGCAATTAAAAGAAACTTTAAAGGAAATTAAAGAAATTAAAAAGAAAATTAAAAGTTAATTAACTTGAACTTAAAAGCAATTAGAATAAATTATGAGAAAGCAAATAAAAGAGTTGTAATAAAATAAAAGAAATTAAAGATATTAGAAGAAATTATTGTAGAAATTAAAAGAATTAAAAGCAAATTGTTTAAAAATAATGTATATTAAACTAAACGAATTAAAGAAATTAAAAGAAATTGCAAAGAAAAAAGAAATTAAAAAGAATTAAAATAAAGTGGAAAAAATAAAAAGAAATTAACGGGAAATTAAAGGATTAAAAGAAATTTTAAAGAAATTAAAGTCAAATTCAGCACGAAAATTAAAAGAAATTAAAAGAATTAAAAGAATTATTAAAAGAACGAAAGAAATGCAGGAAGATAGTTAAGGTGAGAACGGGCGTAAAATACCAACCAGGAGAGAAGACAAGACGGGAAGCGAAAGGAGAGAAGACAAAGAAGAAGCTGAATCAGAAGAAGAAGATCACAGATGAAGAGGAGAGAGATGATGAGGGCGGACAGAGGAAAGACAATCACAGGAAGGAGAGGAGACACAGAGGAACAAACAGAGAGGAACGATTAAAAAAAACAGAAACAAAGAGGAAGAACAAGGAAGAATAGAGACTGAGACAAGAAGAACAGCAAAAGTATATTCAAAACGGTTTTTATCTCTATAGATTCTTTCTTGTTTATTCTTTTACAAAGATCAGGAAATATATAACATGAAATTTAAACACTTTTTTAAATATTCACAAAAAAAGTCAGCAAAAGTAGTAAACAAGAAAAAACACAAAAACAAAAGAAAGCTATCTTTACAATCAGAAAAAAATACCAACAAAACAATACCAATAACATGCAATCAAGGATGCATTGGAATAACCGGTACAAACCAAAATATGAGACGTTGCTAACACCAATATTACAAACAACCAACTGTAGCGTAACATACCACAAGCCCCTGAACAGAAGAGGAGAAAGGCACGTGAAAAAAATACCAGAAACCAAAAAAACAACAAAAAAAATGAACAAGAAAGGAACGATGTAAACAAGAAGCAGAAAGCAAAAAAGGGGAAAGAAAGGGAAAAAAAAAACGAAAATAAAAAAGAAATTAACAACATATATACAAATTTCTCAAGAAAGAAATTGTCTTTTTTTTTTAAAAAAAACGAATACCACACAAAACAACAGTAATAAAGTAAAAACACTAAAACGATATTAATAAGATACCAAGAAATTAAAGAAACAACTGCATTTACAAAGAAATTTAAAAATGAAAAAAGGAAGGAAAAAACAACAGAAATAAGAAAAAATCGAATGCAGACATAACAATACATTAAATCACAGACAGAACTAATATCCTCAAGAACACACCCCACCAACTAATAAATAAATAGCGGCGCACCCAGAGAAACACCAAAACACACCACAAAACCACAAAAAATACACGAACAAAACACACCACAATGAGAAGAATTTAATCTAATCATAAAGCCATACATTAGTAGAAATACCACCGAAATATAATAGAATATCCTCATCATATCAATCATCAGCTACATTCAGCGATCTTATCAATACATAAATATATGATAAACAACTGAGCACACCGCTCCCACATCCTCGCCAAGTCATACACCTTCAAAGATCTCACTCCATGGCGCTAACCATACTCATCCACCACAAACCGTAAACGAAACACCACTACTCACCCAAATCACTCCTATACCTACCACAGATGCCGACAAACCAACAAAACCCACCAATCGTTTATTTAAAGCACTTACTTTGCTCCTACTCCTACACATTCGACGCTGTAACAACCGTCAGGCGCGACAACCAAATAGAATTTACCTACAAACCCTCTCGGCTACTTTTCTTTCGCTACATCACCATCAACCTCTCAACATACCATTAACTTCACATCAATCGGCGCACACAGCCCAACTATGATTTCCACCCTACTACACCCACCCGACTTCCGCACCCTTAGCCACACCAAATTTATACCAGCACTGACCCAAGATTCTCCGTTAAGCACTTAAACCCTCCCCCTCCCCACATCCAGTTCCATGGCTTTCTGTTAAGGAACCTAACATACACAACCCACTACCACACTATATACTATCAACTAGTTAATGCGCGGACTGGACCGCCCTCGCTAAACGACATCATAAGCAATCAACACAACTATGAACATGCATGGTCGCGTAAATATACTCAAATCCAACAACTAAAAAATACGCATACCCCGCCCTAAGACACCTATATAGAAACCAACGTCACAGCTCCCATTAGTATGACCCTCTAAACAAATTCACGCCTCTGTCCGGTCTCCTCCGCTATTCCTCAGCTCTCGATTCAGATTTCGACTCGTACCTCGAGACTCCGCTATGGACAATAACATAATAATCTCCACACTCAGATCAGATCATCTACATCTCATCCTACTAAACCCCCGCCACCACCACGCCCCCAGCACCCCCCACCACAGATCTAACATTCCCCTAATCCATGCTTTCAACATCCCCACAAATAGAGACAGATCTAAACTCACCTAATTTTCTATTTCCAGTGATGTCCAAAACGATACATACAACATAATTCTCCCGCCGCGTGATGGTGTCATCTCCTACCATCTTGCACAACTCACCTACATCCTCAGCACCCAAAATACATCCTATTATCATCAATCGTACACATCTAGTATCCCGAATAACCTCACGCTTACTAGCAAAAACCAGCCAACAACACTCGCACACAAAAACTCACGGTTCTCACTGCCACTCCGACACTCATCACCTTCATCACTGCCTGACACGCGGTCCTAATCACCCCAAATAAACACAAAGAATAACAGCCCCTCCCTACCTGAGAACATATCAACAAACAAAAACTAGCCATCATAAATTAACATCACTAAACCATTTAACACAATAACCCCGAAGTAAACAGCTACCACTTTCAAAGCAAAGAGAAATCATAGGGAGTGTGAGTTGACTTAATAATAACACTACAACATAAAAATATTCCTCATTAAAGAGAACTAAAAAAAAAATTAAAGAGCAAATTATAACCTGACGTGCGGACGTGAAAAAAATATTGAAAAATTCCAAACGACAAAATATCGAGAAAAATTACTTAGCTCAATTAAAAAAGGAAGTAAATTAAAAGAAAAATTAAGCAAAGGAATAATTACATCGAAAAATTACCAAGCAGTCCGTATCCGAGAAGAAATTAATCGCAAGCATTGAAAATACGAAAGCGGAAAAGGAAGAGAAAATTACAAAGAAAAGAAGAGGTATTAAAGAAAACCGAACCTGAAAATTTTGGCTTAATTAATTATTTATATAGGGGAAATTAAGACAGGGGAGACAAAACCAATACTCAAGACCAAAATTATAAGAATTAAATAAGGTCTTACCGAAATTTAAAGCACTCTTTATAAATCAAAGAAAAATTCAAAGGAATTTCAGTGTGAAAAAACATAGTTCAATCAAAGGGTTAACAAATAACGAAACATTTTATCAATGAAATTGAAAGAATAAAAAGAAATAAAAAGAAATAAAAAGGAAATTAAAAGAAAAAAAATTTAAAAGAACTTAAAAGAATTGAAATGAAAAATAAAAGAAATAAAACAAATTAAGGAAAAGAACGAAATTAAAAAAAAGTACTTTTCCAGAGAAATGAAAAAATATGAATAATAAATTAAGGGAAATTTAACGAATTTAAAAGAAATTATAAGAAGAAATAAAAGAAATTAAGATAAAAAAAGAAAATTATACTTAGTTAAAAGAAAATAAATTAAAAGAAATTATAAGAAATTAAAAGAAATTAACAAAGGAAATTAAAAGAAAATTAAAGAAATTAAAAAAGAAAATAAAGAAATTAAAAAAGAATTAAAGAAATTAAACAGAATAACATGAACAAAATATCTTTCCAAGAAATTAAAGAAATTAAAACAAAATTAACAGAAATTGAAACCAAATTAATGGGTAAATTAAAAGAAATTTATAAGAAATAAATATAAGAAATTATAAATAAATTAAAAGAAATAAAAAATAAATAAAATAAATTCAAAAGAAATTATAAGAAAATTAAAGAAATTACAAGGGAAAAATATATTTAAAAAAGAAAATTATAATTGGAAATTCTAGAATATGGAATGAAAATAAGAAAGCTTGAAGAAATTAGAAAGAAGAAAGGGTAAATGAGAAATTAAAAGGTAATTTAAAAGAAATTTAAAAGAAATTAAAAGAAATTAAAAGAAAATAAAAGAAAAAATATAAATTAAAAAGACATTTAAAAGAAATAAAAAAAATAAAAAGGAAATTTATAAATAAATTTAAAGAAAGAAAATGAAAAATTGAAAAGAAATTAAATGAATATAAAAAGAATTTAAAGAAAATTAATAGTATTTTAGAATATCCACAACTATTTAAAAAAAAAATAAACTAAATTTCAGGACTTCAAACTATTTCAAAAAAATTAAAAAGATAAAAAGTAAATTAAAATATCCAATTATAAGAAGAGAAAATTAAAGAAATGGAAAAGAAAATTTAAAGAAGATTAAAAGATATTAAAAGATAATTAAAAGAATTTTAAAAGAAATAAAAGATAATTTTAAAAGAAATTAAAAGAAATTAAAGAAATAAAAGAAAAGAAATTAAAAAAAATTAAAAAAATAAAAAAAAAAAATAAAAAGAAACTAAAGGAATTTTATAGAAATTAAGAAAAATAAGAAGGCGGATAATAAACTTAAAAGAAAAAATTATCAGACGTTACTCTTTCTCGTCTTTAGAAAGAATTAAAAGAAATATAGAGAGTTGTAAACCATTATAAGATACCTTAAAGCACTTTAATTAAAAGACAAAGTAAAAAGATATTAAAAAAATTAAAGACATTCAGAAACTCGAAAAATTGCAAAAAATTTGGAAAATTTAAAATCCTGAAAAAACAAAAATTATAAAATATTTGAAAAAAGTACAGAAATTAAAAAATTAAAAGAAAATTTAAAATACAATAAAAGAAGTGTAAAAAAACATTCAACAAAAATTAAAAGAAGTAAAGAAATTAAAGAAAATAAAAGAATTCAAAAAAATTACAATAAATTAAAAGTAATTAAAAAAATTAAAAGAAATTATCAGAAATTATAAGAAATTATAAGAAATTAAAAGTAAGCAAATAAATTCAAAGAAATCTCAATTACATTTAAAGAATTATAAGACATCATAGAGCACTTTAATTGAAATTAAAACCTTAAGAAATTAAAAGAAATTAAAAGAAATTAAAAGAAATTAAAAGAAATTAAAAGAAATTAAAAGAAATTAAAAGAAATTATTAGAAATTAAAAGAAATAAAGAAATTTAAAAGACATTAAAAAGAAATTAAAAGAAAAAAAAAAAACTTAAAAGAAATTAAAATGTACTAAAAAAAAAAAAAAATAAATTACAGGACAACATAAACAAATTAAAAAGAAATTAAAAGAAATTAAAAGAAATTAGTAAGAAATAAAAGGAAATTAAAAGAAATTATAAGAATGAACCGAAGAAATTAAAAGGAAATTAAAGAAAATTAAAAGAAATTAAAAGAAATAAAGAAAAATTAAAAGAAGTTAAAGAAACTTAAAAGAAATTTAAAAGAGAAATTCAAGCAAAATTCAAAGAAAGCGAAACGAAATTAAACGAAAATTAACAGAAATTAAAAAAAAAAAGTAAATAAGAAATTAAAATAAAATTATTAGAAATTTTAAGAAATTATAAGATACATTATAAGAAATAAAAATAAAATAAAGAAATTCCAAAGAAATTATAAGAAATTAAAGGAAATTAAAAGAATTAAAAAAATAAAAGAAATACAAAGAAATTAAAAGAAATTTTAAAAAGAAATTAAAAGAAATTAAAAGAAATTAAAAGAAATTAAAAGAAATTATTAGAAATTAAAAGAAATTAAAAGAAATTAAAAGAAATTAAAAGAAATTAAAAGAAATTAAAAGAAATTAAAAGAAATTAAAAGAAATTAAAAGAAATTAAAAAAAATTAAAAAAAAAAAAGAAATTAAAAGAAATTAAAAGGAAATTAAAAAAATTAGAATAATTTAAAATAAATTAAAAGATCTAAATCAATTATTGAAATTAAAGTAAACAGAGAAAAATTAGAAAGAAAATTTAAAATGAAAAACAGTAGAAAAAAAAAAGGAATCAAAAAATTAAAAGAAATTAAAAGAAATAAAAAAATTAAAAAGAAATAAAAAAAATTAAAAGAAATTAAAAGAAATTAACAGAAATTAAAAGAAATTAAAAGAAATTAAAAAGGAAGATTAAGAGGAAATTTTAAAGACATTTTAAGTAATTATATGAATATTATAAGAAAATGAAAAGAAAATTAAAAGAAATTCCAATCATAATTTCAACCGCTGGGCAAAGAATTACAGAAGAATATTAAAATATATAGTTCTGACACTTTAAATGCCCAATCTTAGAAATTCATACAGGCAATAGTTAAAGAAGAAATTAAAAGGAATTAAAAAGAAATTAATGAAAGAAATAAATAATTTGATAAATTTAATCAAAAGAAATTAAACTAAAGGTAATTAATTAGAAGAATAAGAAGCTAATAAACATATTAAATTTCAAGGAAATATAAGATATTAAAAGAACTAGAATTTAAATAAAATAATTTTAAAACGCAATTACAAATAAAGAAAAAGCTATCTTAAGCAAAAGAAATTGAAAGAAATTAATCATAAAAATAAAAGAAAAATAAAAGAAACTAAACACAAATTAAAAGCAGTGTGAACAAATTAACAAGAAATTAAAAAGGGAAATAAAAAAAATTAAAAGAAATTAAAAGAAATTAAAAGAAATAAAAGAAATTAAAAGAAATTAAAAGAATTTAAAAGAAATTAAAAGAATTAAATAAAGAACATATTAAAAGAAATTAAAAAGAAATTTAAATATAATACAAAAAATAAAAAGATATTAAAAAAGATACAAGAAATTAAAAAAGAAAATTATAAGAAATTAAAAGAAATTAAAAAATAATTTAAAAGAAATTAAAAGAATTATAGGAAATTTTAAGAATTCTAAAAAAATTAAAACACAAAAACATATAAAAGCAAATTATAAAAAGAAAAAGAAAAATAAGAAATTTAAAAGAGATTAAAAAGATATTAAAAGAAAAAAGACATTAAAAGTAATTAAAAGAAAATAAAAAAGAAATTAAAAGAAATTAAAAGTAATTAAAAGAACTTAAAACAAATTAAAAATGGAAAAAATTTTTTAAAAAAAAAAAAAAAAAAAAATAAAAAGAAATTAAGGAAATTTGACATTGCAAAATTAAAGAAAATAAAAGTACTTTAGTGAAATTAAAAGAAATTTAAAGAATTTATATTAACAATAAAAGGAATTTTAAATAATTAAAAAGCAACTACGAGACTTAAAAAAGGAATTAAAAAGAAGTTAAAAAGAAATTAAAAAGAAATTAAAACAAATTAAAAGGAAAATCAAAGACGAAGTAAAGAAATGATATTAAATTGAAGAAAATTAACGAAATTGTTAAAAATAAAAGACAATTAAAAGAAATTAATTAGAAATTTAAAGAAATTATAAGAAATTATAAGAAATTGAAAAGAAATAACAGAAATTTTCAAAAGATGTAAAATTAAGAATTAAAGAAATCAAAGAAATTAAAGAAATTAATAAGAAATAAAAAAAGAATTAAAAGAATTAAAAGAAATAAAAAGAAAATTAAAAGAAACAAGAAATAAAAGGGAAAATTAATTGGAAATTATAAGAACATGAAAATAAAACATAAAAGAAATGAAAAGAAGTTATAAGAAATTAAAAGGATATTAAAAGAAAACTAATGAAATAAAAGAAATTTAAAGAAATTAAGAAATTGAAAAAGAAATAAAAGAAATATAAAGAAAATCTTAAGGAAAATTAAAGAACTAAACAAATTAAATGAAAATTAAAAGAATAATGAAATTAAAAGAAATTAAGCGACTCTTCTATAGAGGAATAAGTAGAAATGAACCGTATAAAAAAGGAAATTAAAATGAAAATTAAAGAAATTAAGAAATTAAAAGAAATAAAAAGAAATTAAAAGAAATTAAAAGAACAAAAAAGAAATTAAAGGAAATTAAAGGAAAATTTAAAGAAATCAAAGGAAATTAAAGAAATAAGAAGAATGAGAGATGGACTTTGTCATAGGATTAAGAAGAAAATTTTTAGAAGTTATATAAATTAAAAAAATATTTACAGTTAAATAAAAAGAAATTAACAGAAATTAAAAGAAATTAAAAGAAATTAATAGACCTTAAAAAATGTTATAAGAAATTACCAAAAGAAATTAAAGGATATTAAAAGAAGCTAAAAGAATTAAAAGCATATTTAAAAAATCTAACGAGGAATTTCCAACAGTCATTCAAAGAAATTAAAAGAAATTAAAAGAAATTTCACAAGGATATAGAGAAGACAAGAAGATACTTAAAGAAGTACATTAAAAGAAATAAAAGAATGGATGAGTAAATTAAAGAAATTTAAAGAAACTTGTGTCGAAATTTAAAAGCAAATTTAAAGTAAAACATTGCAAAAAATTATAAGAATTAAACAGAAAATTAAAATAGAATTAAACATTGATTCTAAAAGAAATTATAAGAAATTTAAAAAATCAATTTAAAAGATATAAATAGAAATTAAAAGAACATTAAAAAATATTAAAAAAAATTAAAGAAATCTAACAAGAAATTCAAAAGAAATTAAAGAAATAAAAGGAAATTAAAAAGAAAATTAAAAAAGAAGTTAAAATAATTTAAAAGAATTAAAAGAAATTACAGATTTTAAGAGAAATTTAAAGAAATTAAAAAAATTAAAAGAATTAAAAGAAATAAAAAAAAGTTAAAAGAAAACAACCAGAATTTAACGAAAAATTGAAAGAAAATTAAAAGAAATTAAGAAAGAATTATAACAAATTTTAAGAAATTATAGGAAATAAAGAAATTTCCATTATAAACTATAAACCAATCAAAGAAAATCTATAGGAAATAATTTTATTTACAAAGGAATTAAAGAAATTATAAGAAATTAGAAAGAAATTAAAGAAATTAAAAGAAATTAAAAAAGGAATTAAAAGAAATTAAAGAAATTAAATAGAAATTAAAAAAGGTTCGATAAAAAAAAATCTAAATAGGAATCTAATTTTTAATGAACATTAAAAAGAACATTGCAACAGAAATTAAAAGCAAATTAAAAGAGCTTAAGCACCATAAAAAACAATTAAAAAGAAATTAAAATAAATAAAAAAAATAAAAAATAATATTAAGAGAAATTTCAAAGAAATTAAAAGAAGCAAAAGTCATTAAAAGAAGTTAAAATAAATTAAAAGTAATTAGAAGAAATTATCAGATATTAAAGAAATTAATAGTTACTAAAAGAAATAAAAAGAAATAAAAGGAAATAAAGAAATAAAAGAAAAAGTTAAAGTTGAAATTAAAAGAAATTAGAAGAAAATTCAAAAGAAATTAAGAGAAACTAAAAGAAGATTAGTAATACCTTTTAAAAAGAATTTTTAAAACAAATTAAAAGAAATTAAAAGAAAGAAAATTATAAGGAAATTTTAAGAAATTATAAGAAAAATTTATAGGCAAAGTGAAAATAAAATGAATTAATTTTTAAGAACAATAGTAGAGGTTAAAAGACAGATAAAAGAAAATGAACAAAAATAAAAGAAATTTAAAAAGAACAAATTAAAAGAAATAAAAGAATTAAAAAAGAAATGAAAGAAATTAACAATGAAATTAAAAAAGAGGTTATTGGAAATTAACGTAATTTAAAAAGGAGATTAAATAGATATAAAGAAATTAAAAGAATTTAATAAAATATGGTATATTTTAGTGCTATTTTATAAGAAAAATTAACAAGAAATTAAAAAAAGTAAAAGAAATTCAAAGAAGATTAAAAGAAATAAAAAGAAATTAAAAGCAATTAAAAGAAATTAAAAGAAATTAAGAAATTAAAAGAATTTAAAAGAATTAAAAGTAAAAATAGAAATTAAAAGGTAAATTAAAGGAAATAAAAGACAATTAACAAGAAATTAAAAAAAAAATTAAAAGGAATTTGAAATTAAAGTTAGAGAAACGAAATGGAATAAAACAAAATGAAATAAATCGAATAAAAGAAATTAAATACTTGAAAGTAGAAATTAAATAAGAAATTAAAAGACTAAAAGAAATTATAAGAAATCTTTGAAGAAATGAAAGTTATATAATAAGAGTAAAAGCAGTTTTAAGGAAATTGAAAAAGAAATTTAAAAGAAATAAGAGCTGCAATAATGATTCCACATAAATGAAAGAAAATTAAAAGAAATTAAAAGGAATAAGTATGTGCACATAAATGAACTATATAAATTAAAAGAAATTAAAAGAAAATAAATAGAAATTAAAATAAATTAAAAGAAATTAAAAGAAATAAAAAGAAATAAAAGAAATTATTAGAAATTAAAAGAAATTAAAAGAAATTAACAGAAAATAAAGATATATAGAGAAAAAAGAAATTATAAAAAGAAATCATTGAAATACCCAAAACTTACCTAAACTAACTAAAATTTAAAGTCAGTTAAAACATAAATTAAAAGAAAATAAAGAAATTTAAAAGAAATTGAAAAAATTAAAAGAAAAATTAAATGAAATAAAAGAAATTAAAGAAATAAGAGAAATATTTAAAAGAAAAAGTTAAAAACAAAATAAAAGAATGTAAAAAGAAATTAATAGACATCAAAATGAGGTCAAGGACTCGAACAAACAGACAACAAACAGACACAAATTAAAAGAGAATTACAAGAAATAAAAAGAAATTAACGCACTTAATATAAATTAAAGAAATTATAAGAAATTAAAAGTAAATTCAAAAGAAATTTAAAGAAATTAAAAAGAAATTATAGGAAATTTTAAGAAATTTATAAGAAATGAAAAAAATAAAACGAATAAAAAAATTATAAAGAAATTAAAAGAAATTAGAAAGAAATTAAAAAGGTAATAAAGGAAATTCTGAGAATGAAAAGAAAGTTAAGAAATAAAATAAAACAAAAAATAAAGAATTAAAGAAATTCAAAAGAAAATAAAAGAAATTAAAAAGAAGATTTTAAAAGAAAATAAAAAAAATTAAAAAGAAATTAAAGCGATAAGAAAAAGAACATTTACAAGAAAATAAAAGAGATTAAAAGAAATTTTAAAAAATATTGGAGAGATATAAAAAGCCTCTCAAGTAATTAACATGGCTACAAAACATTGTTAAAAAGATTTTAAAACAGGTTCAAGAACGCACTCAGGAGTTAAAAGAAACCAATTATAATGAAAATTAACACAATTAAAAAGATAATTAAAGAAATTAGACAAAAATCCTGTCTGGAGAGTTATATATTATATATATATATATTTAATAGACAAATTGAAAGAAATAAAAGAAACCTGTATTTAGAAACTTTTAAGAAAGTGCACGTAATAATTAATTTTCTGAACATAGAAAATAAAAAAAAAGAAAATCAGCCCTCAGAAATTACAATAACATTAAAAGATATATTATATTAAATTAAAAGAAAATAAAAGAAATAAAAATAATGTAAAGAAATTAAAGAAAATAAAAGAAATTAAAAAGGCAGTAAAAGAAAATTATAAGAAAATTATAAAAAAAATGAATACAAAAAAAAAGACAAATTTGAGAAAGATGAAGTATTGAAATTAAAAGATATAAAAGAAAATTAAAAGAAAATGTAAAAAGAAATTAAAAAAAGAAATTAAACAAGAAATTAAAAAAAGAAAATTAAAGAAATTATTAAAAATTATAAGGAAATTAAAAGAAAATTAAAAGAAATCTAAAACAAGTTAAAGTAGCTACTCACCACATCAAATGATATTAAAAGGAACAAAGTAACAATAAAAAGACAATTTGAAGAAAATATCTACACGAAAATTTATAGCAACTATTTTAAAGAAATAAAAAGCAAATTAAAGAATTTAAAGGATACTAAAAGAAATTAAAACCTATTCATATTATATTAAAAAGAACTAAACAGAAATTCACAGAAAAATGAGTTAAAAGAAAATTTAAATAGAAAATTACAGAAATTAAAAGAAATAAGAGAACATTAAAAGATATTAAAAGAATTAAAGAAATTAAAAAAATTAAAAGAATTACAACTTATTAACAAAAGAATAAAAAAATATTCTAAGAATTTGTAAGAAATTAAAAAAATTAAAAGAATTAAAAAGAGAATTAAAGAAATTAAAAGAAATTAGAAAGAATTTAAAAGAAAATTTAAAAGAAATTAAAAAGAAATTAAAGTAATTAAAAATTAGATACACAACAAAAATCACAAAGAAATTAACAAGAAATTAAAAATAAATCAAAAGAAAATTAAGAAGAATTAAAACAGTGGTCAGAAATGAAAAGAAAATAAAAAAATAAACAAACGAAATCAAAAGAAATTAAAAGCAATTAGGAGAACACAAAAACATATTCAAGATTTTTTTAGATTCCACATTTAAAGAAAATAAAAGAAATAAAAGAAATTAAAAGGGAAATAAAAAGAAATAAACAGAGAATACAAAGAGAATAAATAGAAATTAAAGATATTGGAATGTAAATTAAAAAGAAAATTAAAAGAAAATACAAGAAATGGTAAATGAAATATTTATAGTAAATAGGAAAAGAAATTCAAAAGAAATTCAAACCAAATTAAAAAATGAAAATCAACAGAAAACAAACAAATTAACAAGACAATTCAAACAACAGCGGAAATTCATTGATAGGAAATTTCAAACGGAAATTATACAGAAATATATAAAAATGAAAAATTAAAAATCAAAAGAAATTTCAAAATAATGATAAGAACAATTTAAATAGAAGACCTTATAACAATAGATAATTAAATCGATTGAAATATTAAAGAATATATGACTAAAACAGGAACATCTCTACGATTAATACCATGAGCCAAACGGAGAGACTCTCACATAGACAACTCTCTCACCACCCTGAATATGACTTACCACGTACACCCATCCCTCTCGACCATATAGTCGTACAAACATCGCTTACATTATAGCACACATACATTAAAATCGAAATGCTACAAAAGAAACTTTAGCTTAATAAAGAATTTATCCAGAGTATATTATCCATAGAAATCTAAAAAGAAATTAATCACTAGAAATTACAAAGAACACATCTATACAGACATTAACAATAGAAATATTAAAGAACATCATAAAGCCAAGCATAATTATATAGAAATTTAAAGAATTAAAAGAACAATGAAACGAAATTAAAAGAAATTAAAAAAAGATTAAAAGCAAACTTAAAAAAAGAAATTAAAAGAATTAAAGAAATTAAAAGAATTAAGCTACAGTATAATCACCCTTCAAATAGAAATTAGCACATAAGTTTAATAGTAAATGACAAGAGGGAAAAACTAACATCCAACCTAACAAAAAGTAACTTAATAGGTTGCCGACTCACTTTTACAAGTACACTAAAAAAGGACAAATTTCATGATCACCAGGTAGCACTTACCTGAGAGACAAACTCGAAAGAAATTCTAAGCAGGAACATTAAAATGAACCTTATCCAAAAGAAATTATCAAGAAATTAAAAAAGAAAATTACAAAGAACTTTAAAAGAAATTAAAAGACAATCTTAAATAAGTGAACTCAGAGAGAGAAGATAATTAAGAAGATCACCAATTAAGCGTTGAAATTATAAGAAATTAAAAGAAGTTTGTAAAAGGAAGACACAGGAAGGAATCTTAAAAGGAATCTAAAAAAGAAAAATTAATAAGAATAGTCTATAAACACAATATAAGCAAAGAGGAGAAAATCCAAAGAAATAAAAGAAAATTTAAAAGATACAAATGGGCTACAAGCACGCAAATAGTCACACAGAACATAGACTAGACGCAATGTATTATCTGACAACAGCATCACAATATTACGCAATATCAACTGCTCACGCGAAGAACAATTCTCACACAAGCAAATATAAAAATAAAGAAACTTAAACAGATCTCTAAAACGGACAACATTCATTAATACTGAATCTCACATGTCAAACAAAAGAACTTACAAAGAACCTAATTAAATACACAAAACTAAATATCAGCAACATTTATAAACGAAATTAACTGACAATTAACAATACGAATTAATCACAGATACGATAACCAAACAACCGACTCAACTATCCACTATACTAAAAGAAATTAAAAGAAATGACAAGAAAAAATCAAAAAGAATTAAGGGAAATTTTAAAAAGAAATTGATAAGAAATTACAGTAGAATTCCTAAAAAGAAATTACAAGAAATTCACAAAAGGCCGAGGAAATCAAAGAAAATTAAACAGAAATCTACGCAAAGAAACATTATAAGAAATTAAACGAAACATTAACATAAACCGATAATTAAAAGAACATTAAAATGCAAATTTAAACTAGAAATTGCAGAAAGAATTCTAAAAAGAAAACCTTAACAAGCAGCAGAATACAATAATGAAACCGAACAATTTAAAGCAATATACAGAACAACTTAAAAGAAATAATAAAGTAAAATTAAAAGAATTAACAATATAGAAATTAGAACAGAAATTTAGAAAGGAAACTGCGAGAAATAACGAACAATCTAGACAACATCGTGAGAGACAAACTACAGATCTTAACTCAACTAACAGAAAAGAAATTACGAAGACTGGCTCTCTCTATATAGAACACGTACATCGTCGTTAATTATATAGGAGAAACTAAAAAGAAGTTACTAATAACATGAAAACTTAACAAGACTTAAGAGAAATGAAAATATGCTGTTGTGTTGTTATTAAAAAAAAATCTGAAAAGCCTTTTCAATGTCACTTCACTTAAACAACGAAATTCACAAACAACAATAAACCAAACAATAAAAAGGGGGAAAAATGATAAGCAATAATTTTCTGGAAAGAAATTTAAAAGAAATCTTAACAAGAAATCTTACAAAAGAAATTAAAAAAATTAAAAGAAATTAAAAAGAAATTAAAAGACAATTAAAAGACATTATAAGAAATTAAACGACACTCACTAAAAACGAAAATAAATAAATTAAACAGAAATTAAAAGAAAATTAACAAAGATATTAACAGAACCTAAATTCTGCACGATGAAATATATTTGGTTTATACAATATCGAATTTAAAGAAAGCATTAAAAACGGTAAAATTAAAAGAAATTACAATGAAATTAAAATGAAATAAAAACTACGAAACTATAGACCGTCAACATTAAAGAAATTAATGAAGAATAATAAAGCAGAGCGAAAACACGCAATGCAAAAGTGCAATTAGTGTTTATGTACCATCACAAGCAAATGAAAGAAACACTTTAGGATGCTGCTAAATCTACATTAACAAAAGAAACAGTCTAACAGAAATAACACCAAATTACATAATAAACAGGAATTATCACACGACATTAAATAAGCAAATTTAAAGAAATGGATCATGTCTTTATTCAGATGAAAACATTAAAATAAAAGAAATTCACAGAAATTAAAAGAAATTACAACGAACATTAAAAGACAATTATAAAGATAATTAAAAGCAATTTAAACAATTAACTTAAATCAAAAACTTAAAATTTGAGATCAAAAATAAATGAATACTTCAAATTAAAAACTAAGAAATTTGATATC
Organism: Trachelipus rathkii; assembly: GCA_015478945.1. Lineage (NCBI taxonomy): Eukaryota > Metazoa > Arthropoda > Malacostraca > Isopoda > Trachelipodidae > Trachelipus > Trachelipus rathkii. The sequence goes on from JABUQX010072315.1 coordinate 29,220, forward strand.
AAAACTTAAACTGTATAAATAAGAGAATTAAAGGAAATAAAAAAGAACAGTTGTCTTTCTTAAAGATACAAGTACAAAGTAAGCAAAAAAAAAAATAACTACAGAAAAAGAGTCAGAAATTCAAAGAATATTAAAAGGACAGCAAAAAGAAAATTAAAAGAAATGTATAACAGAAACTGTTAAAAAAGACACAATAAACAAGTTAAAAGTACCAATAAAATAATATACGAAACACAACCAAGAAATTAAAGAAATTATCAATTTGAAGATGCAACTGAAATTCAAAAGCATAAATTAAAACGAATACATTACACACGACACAGTACTGCGAGTTACACAACAAGAATTCAGAACTAAGAGGAAAGAAAATAGCAAAGACATTAAGGACAAGAAAGGTTTGGATAGTGTGTTCGAGAGCTTAACGATTTTCCTCACTCTCGGACAAGGCCCTATTAAGCAATGCACAAAACAAATTAAAAGAAATTAACCCTACATTAAAAGAATTATTAAGCTATTAAATAAGAAATTCTTTAAAAGAATTAAAGAAATCTTACAATTTGATTATTGGCGACAATTAAACGAAATTAAAAAAAATTAAACAGAAATTATAAGAAATATAAACACCGAAATATATCCAAGACAAATCTAAAAGCGCAAGACGGCATTAAAATACGAAACACATTACAAATATAATTAATAAGCACCTAAAGGAAATTAAACAGACCAATAAAAGAAAATTAAACAAGTATATAATTAAACAAAAAAATTATGCTCAAGATTAAATTTAAACCGGAAATAAAAAAAAGAAAGAAAATCTGAATCGATAACAAGCAATTTAAAAGATTCATTAACATCCACCGCTATGTTATTATAGAAAAGTGTAAAGAGTGGCAAAAGTCATCGCAGAATTATAAAGAGTCGACAATAAACACGAAATTAACAAAAATCGAAAAAGCAACATTTAAATAAATAAAAAGAAATTAATAGGAAATTAAAAGAAATTAACATACGACAAAAAGAAAACTAAAAGGATTAAAAGAAATTAAAAGCCATTAAAGACGACTAAATGTACGAAGAAACAGATGCTAAAACTGAAGTATTTTCTATAAGAAATTGAAAGACATCCTTGCCAGATTCCGGAACGACGAATTAAGAATAGACGGATTCAAAGAATATCAAAAGCAAATTTAATGAAAATGAAGAATTAAATTATAAATACTTCAAAAATAAATTAAAAGTTATAAAGTCGACAATTACAACAGGTGAATAAAGACGAGAACAATTAAAACAAATTGAAAAGAAAATTAAAAGAAATTTTAAAAAGAAATCTAAAGAACACACTCATTAGAAATAAAACGACAGTCTAAAATAAAGAATCCTAAACATAAATTAAAAGAATTTAAAAGAAAAAGGAAATTAAAAAGAGAATTAAAGAAATAAAAAAAACTAACAGAGGAACATTAAGGTAATTCAAAGAAGATCTCTAAAAGAAATTACAAACACAAAACTAAAGAAATAAAAGAAATTAAAAGCGAAATTAAAGGATAATTAAAGAAATTAAAAGAATTAAAAAATTAAAAAAGAAATTAATAACGCACATACAACTTAGACGCACAGCGAATACTAAAAGCCAAATCAATCAAAACAAGATTTTGGTTGTTTTTAGAAGGCTGAACGAGTAACAAAGAATTTAAAAAGAATTAAAAGTTGAAAAAAAGAATTTGAATGGAAAAGTTAAAAGTAAAATTAAGTTTCTCAAAAGAGGTATATAAAAGATTATAAAGAATATAAAAACGTAACAATTTCAAAAAGAAATTAAAAGAAATTAAAAAGGCAAATTCCTATTAGAAAAATTAACAAAGAATTTAATATCCAAAATTAAAAGCATAGTAAAAATTCATAGAATATTAAGAAAGTAATTAAAAGCGAAATACAATATAAAGCGAAGAGCGAAATCGTTTCTGAGATCTAACACAGCAAATATGTAAAAGAAATTACATAAAAGAAATGGAAAATAAACTAAAAAGATAAGACTGAATAAAATTACTGAATTGTTTAAAAGAAATAAAAAAGCAAATTAAAATAATTTATAATTTTTTAGAAATTGACAGAAATTTAAATATATTAATAAAGAAATTAAAAGGAAATTAAAAGAAATTAAAAAAAATAAAACAAAAAAAAAGCAGTAAGACAGAAAGTTAAAGCAGTAAAGCAGCTAAACAAAGCCATACTAATCCCCCAGGTGTTAGGTAACATCTCGTACTTGATTTAACTTGCTTTAAGGTATCGTCCATGTTCAATAAATATGTAGTCTAAGCAGTAAAAAACAATAAGTCTTAAACTAAAACATAAATATATGAGTTAAAAACAGTAAAGCAGTAAACACAAAAGCAAATACTAATCCCTTAACGGTGTTAATGTAACACCCTCTAATTGAATTTACTGATTTAGCTGCGTTTATGAAGGATGTGTGATATGTTAAAAAATATGTCGAGTTAAAGCCAGTTACAAAAGTACCGCTAAGAAGCAGTAACAGCAGAAAGTCTAAAGCAGTAAAACATGAGTTAAAAGCAGTAAAACAGAAAACAACAAAAGCATACTACTCCCCCCTAGGTGTTAGGTCTGTAAACCTATTGATTTACTGAATTTACCTGCTTAAGGTATGTAATGTTAATGTTTTAATAAATTTGCTACAATTGTAGTAAAATAAAATGATTATATAATGAAAGATATTGTAATCTACTTGCTTACATACAATTTTGTTAAAAATTTATAAATTAAATAAAGTACTTAAGTAAAAAAATATAAAAGATGTCTGTAACGAGTTACAGTTTTAGGTTCGCGAAAATGTTTTTAATAAAAATGTCTTAAGTATGAAATAAAAATGACCATGACTCATAGTATATTTGAAAGAAATTCTTGAAATGTTTAAGTATGAAATAAAAAATGAATGACTATATTCAGATTATATTATATATTTTCAATTCGCTCGGGAATATTTGCGCCTGGCAGGCGCACGCGCGGGCGGCGAAACGGCGAAAATATTGTGCCGCGGGCGCTCGCGCGGGCTGCGGGAAACGCGGGACGCGGCGGCAGGGGACGCTGCGGGTCAGCACCTGCGGCGTGTGTGCGGGGTTGTCTTCCTTCGCGCGGAGCGGGCGCATGCGACCCTGTGATCGTTCATTTATGGAAAAAAAAACTTTTTGAGTTCTTATTACTATTCCTTAACTCTGTTCTTTGATTTAGGGTAGAGATGAGCCATCAAAGATATTCATCAGAAGATGAACATGCAATAATAGATGGTATCAAAGATCGACGTCATCAAAGATGAGCTCAGGCAAATTATGAACCAATCAAAGCTGAGCATCAATGCACGGCATTAAATGCTGATTTGCATCACTTAGGCCATCAAAGTTGAGGCATCAAAGTTGAGGCAATTATGCTGGGGCATCAAAGTTGAGGTGAGCCGTAAGTGTAAGGATATTTGTGTGTGTGTTCGCATGTGTGTAAGTGTATTTGGTTTAATGTAAGTGTCTATGGAGAGTGTAAGCGCTTAGAGTGTCATAGTGTGTATAGTGTCCAAAGTGAATGTGTGTATAAAGTGTCACTAGTGCATCGTGTATAGGTCATAGTGATACTGTATATATATTTTCCAGAGAATTTCATCTTGTGCTGTGTGTGCAAAGTAATATAAATTTGATTTGTTTATTAAGGAATATTACATAAATTTGTAGCATTACATTTGTAGTGTAAGAAGATTAATAATAATTGAATCATTAAATATTAAAATGATATTAGACTTGTTCAAAAATATACAAAACTTCTTTCTTAGCAATACCTTTATATTGCATGTAACAGAAGCATTGACAATTGTATGAAGATGTTTATTATTATTAGTATTAGTAATCTGGTGGCATTTATTACTACTACTACTATTACTGCTACTCTATAGCTTTTAACAGTGAATAATGTGCATTGTTGGATGCAGTTGGCAGGATGGTTGACCTGTTTTCAAGGAGGGCTTCCATAGGATATATTAAAAAACATAAAAGGTACTGTAAGTTTAAATAAGGCCCTCTTACTTGAGGCTTATTTCAAAATATCGTAAATTACATATATATATTTTGGATTTCTCTTATCTGAGGTTTTTCAAAAGTGGAAATTTATTAATCTCACGCTTATCGTGATTTCCAATTGGAATGGTATGTTGTAGTATGTTCACTGTGAATTACTCTATGTTCTCGAGTGACTATAGATTGCATAATTGTGAGCTCTGTTATTCTGATTTATGAGTAGGGATAAATCTCTGAGTGATGACTTACGGTTAATTATTATTTTGATTTAATTTTAGTGTATTTTGTGTTATTTGATTATTATTATATTATTATTTAATTATTTATTATTATATAGTTAATTATTATTATTACATTGTTCTGCTCGCACTATGTGAGAGATGACAAGGGATAAGAGGTAATTTTATGTTACAACTAGTAAAGATTCTAAGAGTCTGTACAATATTTGATGTATATATAGCGTATCTATTTCGATCATAGTCATATTAGACATGCTTAGTTTGTTATATATGCAGCTGTATTAGGAACACAGTGTGTTCAATCGAGATCTATACACTGACCTGAACGTTGTTTAGAGAGTAATCATTAGCACTTGTATATGCTCTTACCATAGCACGATTATCATAGAGTATATTACCTAATAAAAAAAAAATGCAGTCTACATCTTTAACTGTCAGGGTGTGCTTGCTAGTTAGGAATCAATGTGAAATGTCAGAAGTGTTTCTAATAATTCGCATCAATTTTCACTATGTTATCCGATGTGGCAACCCATGACTTCCTCTGTGACAGGATCTTCTACTTGGATGCGGGTGTACATTTCCATGAAGTAGAAATTTTTGGCGGAAGGATCCTCATATTTTTGACTATAGAGGCACTAGACGTTAATGCGGTGTTAGTACACACTATGTTGTCCAGCATAAATTACATCTACTTGTGATATTATATACAAGTTAAGAAGTTTTTTGGCATTGAAACATTTTCCAACTAGCAAATTTTGAATTCCTCGATTAGGCTTACGAGGCTTTCGGTATTGGAACCGTCTCAGATAAGTGGTTATGTTATTTTTATTTTGCATGTATGTGCTTGATCGTTTTTGGATAAAATTTGTTCCTTTTCTCGTAAATTATTCCGTAAAATGGATTCTTATAGACTTAAAATATTCGAATAAAATCTTATACAATTATTATATAGTGAGGGGTGTATAAGAAACTGTAAATTTGTTCATCGTGCTGGTAACCCTTCGGCAATGCCTATAGGCAGAATTAGTTCATGTTAAAATACACCAAAACTAGAAAATGTCGGAGGAACAGATAAGTCCTGAGGAATTCATAAATAGACATGAGCATTTGCACTTTTAATACATTATAAAGAAATGTTAGAACATAGCTGAGAATACTCGCTATTCATACTCATTAATGACTTTTTCTCTATTCTCACTTTAGTAGATATTTTAAAATATATAGACAGTGAATGTATTTGTCACTGATGACGTTATTTATATTATACATATCACTATACAGGTTTATTAAGTCGCATGATGGTGAGGATCCTTCTATATAAGGACATAATTTATACTGACTATAAGGTTTAGCCTATATTCCGAACCAGCTGGTTAATTTACCCGAGGGATTATTTATATCAGTAGAATAGTCTGGTCAATATTTAAATTATTATATTATATGAATATAATATATATATTATATTATATATATATTATAATATATATATTATATTATATATTTTAGGTGATAATGAATTTTTTTCATATTATATTGATTACAGATTTGCATTATAATAACTCTACTATAAATAATTTGTTTTAAAAATATATCAGATAAAATAAGATTTTTTTATTATTTAATAAGTTTTAAAATTTTTTCTTTCAATATTGCAATATATTCCTCTATACAAATTAATAATATAATACTAGTGTAGTTATGTTATATCAATATCATTTAAATTACAGCGCCACTGTGGCGAATTACCGATACACAGAAACTTCGCAAGGCATGGCCAAAAGTCGGCTATAGATGGTAGGTAGTGTTTTCTCTAATCTCTGCGGTACTCGTTGCCCTAAATCCAGATTAATGTGCGTTAATGGTGAGCTTCCAACGGGTATTTATCTTCTGGATCTCCGACACCACAGTTGAAACATTTGTGCTTCATCACTTATTGATGATTCTGATCTGATATAAGTTCGGGGATGTATTTTCGTTGATGAATGGCTCAACCGAATGATATTATGACTATTGCTCTCCGTGGTTGACATACTCAATCGTCTTATGATCAGATTAAGCCTGCTCTTCTCTACGCTCGTCAGTTTTTATTTTATTTATTTTTTTTTACCTAAGGAAATACCCAGGCTCATACTCACGGCAAAGAATGGCAGGAGTCGGCGGTTTTTCTCTCGAGCGTCTTTATTCCTCACGGGTGAACTGAAGCAAGCCTCGGGTTGGAGGTTTCCTACCACTGGATCCTATTCTCTCCTACACACGGGAGGGTCTCCGGAACCCGACTCTTATGGTATATTGGTTTTATGTGGGTGTCCCGCGTCCCAGAGTGTACTCCTTAAGCGCGCACGTGACCTCACTACCGCCTTGAGATTTCCCGGTGCGTACGTCGCGTTGAATCGTCCCCGCCACTCTATTGATAGCTCTTGGCGTCGCGTCGGGGTCCGCAGGTCTCCGGACGACTCGCTTCGACCGCGCCTGTTCTCCTGGCGAAGGGCAATCCTCTCGGATAGGTTCCCCTTGTGGGTCATAAATATGGCTAGGACTGAGTATGAGCTCAACTGACTCAGATGATAATATCACCTCGAGACCTGATCTGTACTTCTTCCCTGGCTAAGGGCAACTCTTTTTAAATGCGTTCTATATCACACTGACGGTTGGGTCAACTACGAGGAAGTTTACCAACACAGTATATGAATCGCTAATATGAAATACCTTCTCTTATTTATTGTTGCCCTTGTATATGACAAGTGGCCTATCCTTTCCCTAAAGCTTATTTATCAATATTATCGGTAGAACAACAAGAAAAGATACAAGGAACGATTTTTATTCAATTATTATAATTTCAATAAATCTGAACTAAATAATAAAACTGTGAACTTCACCTTAGAGGCCGCTCCAATGTGCGGCCAAATCATGCACTTACTAAGAGCATAACCAAATATCTAATAAACTAGGAAGATGACGTGCCAGATGCATAACCCTGAAATGTCCATCATCCAATAGCGTCCCATTGGTGCTACGCCCATCTGCCTCCATAATATTGCCGGTTATAACTTAAAATTAACCAACTCTACGTGTTTTATATGGCAGAGTCACAAATTGTAATTTTGAATGTTTATATAGAGGATTAATACTCTCGTTGATCTATTTTTGTGGCTAAATCTCAATTATCGGGCTAATAAATATTCAGTCGACGATTACACGACGGAAGTTTAGGGGTCGACCTAAACAGCATGTGTTCCTGGTAATTTTCTTCAGCCTAATTTCTACTATTACAACTTATAGATAAGATTTAGAACTGTTTAATCGATTTATTATTGTGTTCTGTAATTCTCTTTACATTTTATTGTTATAGACGAAGCCTTTTATTATTTTATAGATATTTTTTTCTAAGAAGACTCAGCTGCTTCTAAATTGTAATTATCAAAATGTAATCCTCGTGATATGTCCCTGTAAAAGATATCCCTAGAGTGAATTTTCGCATTTAGAAAACGAAACTCGTACAGACTTACAATTCCACTGCAACAGACAGTAACTTTTAGCCCCATTATCTAACTAACTTCCTAAATAACGCGTCCACTAGTTTCACACTTACCCAAAGGGGTGGAAACTTGAATTCCGATGGATTCCTTCTATTTCTTTACACTGCTTGCCGCTCACTCCATCAGCGCTCTCAATATTTTAATTAGGGTCACACAGGATCCCTAACCTCGGAGAGCATATGGTCTCGACATAATGAAGACTGAAACCGCGGAGCGTAATGATACTTTTAAAGTGTATAACATCAAGAGAAAGATATATATTCCCTAATGAAATAATATTCTCGCCGATTGAGCAAGATATCTCCTTTACAACGAAGAGTAGGTTAGTATCGACTTCTTGCGTGGTGGGGAAAAGGGGATAAGATAGATATCCACATTCTCTTCTTAAAATGGATAAGATAATAACATTAATAACTACTGATAAGTAATAATTAAATAAATAGATTTAATAATATAAAATCTAATTCTACTATTTCACGTACTATATATCAAGCTTTTTTCGGAATATTTTCACTTATCGAAATATAAGATGAATTTTCTGCAAGATAAAAAATATTTGATAGTAAATGGAACAAATAAAAATAATCTAGGACTCTGGACACCATAAAATAGCGAAAGATCGAAGCCGGAACACTAGTGAGTCCTGAAATAATATTTTCTTTTCCCTCCCCCCAATAAATTTTTTAGCCACCTATCGATAATCCGTCCTCACGTGCTACAGTAGTATGTAATTTTCTAGTAAGAAATTATTATAAATATTATTTATATTGCAATGAGTATATATATGCCTAGTTCTCAATTATGACGAACGCACTGAAAGAAGCTCATATGGAGTACTATTAGACTTAAAATTGCCCTATACTTATTTCTGGTATAGAAATAATATTTTTTTTTTAGGGAGATTAATGATGTTTTAACCTAACTTTTTCTATTAAACAGTAAAATATTGGAGATAAGTCAAGTTAATTCGAGTAATTAATCTAAGGCTTTATAGATCATGAATTATTTTACTACAATAGATTACATGGTAATTAACAGCTAAAATATTCAAATTAAGTCATAATTTATTATTATTTAATATAACTACATTACAACTGGCTACCGAGTTGCAGGCATTCTTATGGATTTATGTATTCCATTGCATTATATATTAATATATATAATATATTATTATATAATTATTATATATTATATATATTATTATAATATTAATTATATATTTATTAATATTATATATTATATTATAATATTAATATATATATTATATTATATATTATATTCTCTATAGTATTTATTATTATATATATATATTAATAATATATATATATTATGCTGTATAAATAAATGTTAAAAAATTAATATTCCCGCTTTCTATATTATATAAATATTATATATATATTATTTTATATATTATAATATATATTATATAATATATTATATATATTATATATATTTATATATATCTATTATATATTATAAATATTATATATATATATATATATATTATATATATATTATATTATATATATATTAATATATACATTTATCCTATTTATATATATATATTACCTATTATATATATTAATATATAATAATATATATTATATATATATAATTTATTATTATATATATACTATATAATTTAATATATATCTAGTATATAAATTATATTATCTATAATATATTATAGTATATTATATATATAATTTATTATTATATATATATATATATATATTATATATATATATTATACTATATTATAAATATATATATATTATATAGTTATTTTTATATAAGGTTCATATACCTCAGCCTATGAGCTTATATATTATATATATATATATATTATATATAATATATATTATTAATTATTTTATTAATATTAATTATTATAATATATATTATATATTATATATATATATATATATATATATATTAATATATTTATTATTATAATAGATAATATAATATACTATATATAATCATATATGTTATATATATAATTTTAGGTGAATGTTGCCCGAATGAGTGAAAAGCCGAATCCTAGTGGAATACGGCTAAAAGTTATTTTCGGTATACGAATAGCTATTTATCAAAAGTTCGGTATTATTCAATATATAATTTAAAGTAAAAATCTAAGAAACTTTAAAGAATGAAAACTTCAATCTAAAAAAAGGTGAAGTTTTTTTTCTGATTGATATTTTTAATGCTTTATACTATATGAATTTATCGATCTCATCTTCGTTGATATATAATACTTCTCGTATATGTATGTTTGCTGTATCTACTACCATATCTTACTCCATTTTTCGTGCAATCATGGATCCTATTTTTGTACATATTTCCTAGGATGACAATAAATTTACATTGATGCTCAATATACGTAGGCTGTATAATTATGCGTTATTTGTAGGGCCTAATACTCATAAAACTAAATAAATCCTACCTCACTATAACCAGGTCTAAGGTCCATCTTAATGTTCTTATATTTGGGATAAAAATTTATAATGTATAACAATATAAATATATAAAAACCTTATATGTATATCTGTGTTAATAATTTAACTTAAAGAATGTTGCTGATGTGAGGCTGTATTGACATGCTATATATATACAAGCTATTTTATATATATAATATATATATATAATAATTAGTGTGTAAAATTCTCATTGATATGTATATTGTGTAGTATGAGTATGAGTGATTGATGTTAATATAGTGTTATGTGTATGTTTATGTTGTTATGTTTGATATTCTAATTGAAATAATTATGGTCAGAAATATTTAAGTGGTATCTTAGTAAAGATGAAAGTTTAACTTGTAAATAGTTATGCACACATTTTTATCCTATAAAGAGAAGTATATCAAATAGTTTTTAAGAAGTTTTAAAGATATGGTAATTTGTAATATAGGCCATAAGAAATAAATAGTAATAAAGAATAAAATAATAAAGTAATATTTAAAGAATTGGAAATAAATAAATTTAAATGTAATTATAAGTATTAGTGATTAGATATTCAATTCATAAAGAATAACAAAAATTGCAGAACAGTAAATATTGTAACTGTAACTAATTTTTTTGTTTTTGCCAAAAATATTTTTAAGAATCGGAATCAAATAGTAATTCTTTAGAAATTGATACTCTTTTTGCAGCTAAAGAACATCGGGAAAGGAAATTTTTTAGAGTGTAAACACTCGTGACGTCACAAAAGCGAATAAGATGGCGGACCACGGAGCGCAATCCCGCACATTGCCTATTCTGAACCGACACCCTTCGGACGTAGCTCCTATATATTCGTTGATATTTGATAGTTTCGTTTATTTTCAAATTAGGGAATTTAAACGATGTACTTGAAAATATTTAACCTATTTTGGAAGCTTTTGATTAGACTTTGATATTTTTTGTATATTATACGATACTGACGTATTTTGGACTGTAATAAAAAAGGTAATATTTTGTAAATTGTATATTGGTAAAATTAATTATTTAGATATTAGCATTGGCCATTTTCGTGTTTATGGAAATTTAATATTGGCTATCTTTGTCAATTATTCAGATGTTAGCACTGGCCATTTTCTCAATTAGGAAAACTTGATAGCGGCCATTTTGTTGGCTGTTTATTGGAATTTAGCAGTGGCCATCTTCACATTTTTGAACATCAACATTAATTATAGTTCCGTTGTTAAACTTGGCTTTGGCAATTATTTCATCTATGAAACTACATCTGAGATCGATTTGATTATTTATTGGAATTTAAAGTGCATAAATTGTGAGGTTATTATTTTAGAATTATATATATATGGCCATGTAAGTTAGCATATACTTTTGTATATTGTTCAAGTTATTCGAATTTTGTGATCATTTTGAATTTTGGTTACGAAAGTTAGGATATAGTGAGTTACTAATTTGGAGTTTTTAATTGATATTTTTGAAAAATAAAGTTATATAGCAAGATCTGAATTAAATAAAGAACCCTTGTGATAATTATAGTCAACAATAAAAGAATTTGAAGGATTATAGTTGGAGTTGTTGTGTTTTAAGAAAATATTTTAATTGTTTTGTTTCGTTGAAAATTAAAGAAAAGAAAAAACTATTTATTTTACTGAGTTGAACCTTGATCATTGAAACATATTATTTTATAGGTTATTAGTTATTTTGATAGACTTCAGGTAAATAATATATATATTAAATCAGTTGTTGACATTTGGAAACTTGCCGGCTGACGCCATTTTGGTTTTACCGGTTGACGCCATTTTGAAGTCACTGACTGACGCCATTTTGTATTAACTGGCCATTGACTGGGACAGTTAATAATAACGATATATTACAACGAATTTGAAGACAGTTATAATTATTCGAGACATTGACTATTAAGTGACAGTTAATGAAATAAATTAGACGTATATTTATATGAACATAAACTTAATTGAGACTCTGATTTGATCGTCTTACGTTCTAGGACTTTATAATTTAACTTTGAAAATCGTTTAGAGTGACTTTATACTTTGAGAACCCACATTGATTGGGACTTTGACATTTTAGATAAATTTTCTACTTAACTGATTTGAATTAGTTTTGGACTTCGATAATTTTTGGAATTAACTTACAGTTTACACAGTTTAGATTTATTTGGACTTACATTTTAATAATTTGAATTTTTGGAATTACGTTTGAATTAACTTAGACTTTTGATATTTTAGAATCGACTTACAATTGATAAGTGGAATTACTTTGAACTTTTGACATTTTTGAAATTAAATTGACGTTTTGATAGATCGAGTTGGTTTTCAATTTACATAAATTAAATCGACTTTGAGATTGGATAATACACATTGACTTGGAATTAATTGATGCAAGTTGACTTACATTGAGAACAATTTGATTTTGGAAGCCAAACATTTTCCTAACCTGGACTTTTGTTTTTTTTTAAGCATTTGAGTGCTCTGACAGTCGAAATATTTTACATTAACCAGTTAAACATTGAACAACGATCGGTGGTATTAGAGAGAGAGAGAGAGAAGAGAGAAGAGAAGAGAGAGAGAGAGATGAGAGAGTAGAGAGAGAGAGAGAGAGAGAGAGAGAGAGAGAGAGAAAGAGAGAGAGAGAGAGGGAGAAGAGTAGAGAAGAGAGAGAGAGAGAGTAGAGAAGAGAGAGAGAGAGCAGAGAGAGAGAGAGGAGAGAGAGAAGGAGAGAGAGAGAAGAGAGAGGAGAAGAGAGAGAGAAGAGAGAGAGAGAGAGAGAGAGAGAAGAGAGAGAGAGAGAGAGGAGAGAAGAGAGCAGCAGAGGGAGAGCACAGAAAGAGAAGAAGAGAGAAGAGAGAGAGAGAGAGAGAGAGAGAGAGAGAGAGAGAGAGAGAGAGAGAGAGAGAGAGAGAGAGAGAGAGAGAGAGAGAGAGAGAGAGAGAGAGAGAGAGAGTTATGAAGAAAATGCG
>JABUQX010072315.1:47500-54529 GCA_015478945.1 Trachelipus rathkii
TCTTCAAAACATTGATTTTAAAAATTTTTAATATGTGAGAAATTAATTAAATATAAAAATTTTACTTTAAATTAAAATTTATATTTTTATATTAAAACATTCAAATAAGCTTTTTTTTAATTTCCTGTTTCAACCTTTTTTTTTAAAAAAAAATATGGTGATGGTGTTATTTTGAGTTTGAATTCGATTGATTTGAAGATTGTAGATATAACGAAAAATTGCAAAGCGGATTTATATTTTTCTACCTTAAAGTTAAAACAACGGTTGATTTATGCAAAAGTGTGAATAGTTTATCATTTAAGAATTAATAAGCTGAAAAGGCTAAAAGATAAATAACACTTAATATATATAAGCGTTTGTTACTTTATTGCCCTCATTTAGAAAAGGAATATTATATGGAATATAGCGGGAATGGGTTTATATATATATATATATATATATATATTACTTACATATCTATAATATATAATATATATATTTATATATATATATATATATATAACCTCTATAATATTAAATAAATATATAAATAATATATATATTATATATATATATATATTATTATATATATATATATATTATATAATATATATTATATATATATATTATATATATATAATTATATAATATTATATATATATAATAAATTTATATTACTTACATTTAGCGACAATGTAAGAGAATGAATGGTTCCACATATTCTAACATTTGAATTTCAGTGGGCCTCACAACACTCGAAAAAGAATTTAATTTTTAATGAAACTTAAATCGAAACGATTCCAATATCCCAGTATTTATAAAACTAACAGCTCAATTTTATTACAAACACACAAAATTTGTAATAAATTAATATAATAAATAATATGAAAATCGTATTATTAATAACTAAATTCCCCACAAAATCACTCACATTATTAGTATACATAAAACGGAACTACTGCTGGTCTGCAGAGGCATGGTACAATCCGCCGAGGAAGAGTCGTGCGAGACTCAACGCGTTTTCTTAAGACTCTGTTTTTGAGTCAATATTTTTAACTGCAATTACGAATTAAATAATTAAATAAAAGATGATCAAGTTAGCATAAAATTATTAATTAGTTAATTATTATAATTATGTTATTAATAATATTATTACGATTTCTTGACGAGTATAAGTAAATGGGGTTAATTTAAAAAAATTACTGCTACGACTCATTGGCACAACCGAGAGGTTTGCCTAGCCTCAAGAAATAAGGAACTATTTTTTGACTTCGAGAAGTAACAATTTTCACCTGATCGCTTCTATTAAAAAAGGAATAGAGTAGAAATTGATGACGGCATCTTAAAGATAGCCTTCGAAAGAAATCATTATATATATATATATATATATATATATATATATATATATATATATATATATATATATATATATATATATATATATATATATATATATATATATATATATATATATATATATATATATTTATATGTATTAAATAATAGGCTGACTTTTTAATATTTTTTGGGCTCACTAAGGCAAGTAGGCGTTGCCTACTCTGCCTACCCCCAAAAGCCGTATATGATATATATATATTATATATATATAATATAATATTATATATATATATAGTTATATATATATATATATATTATATATAATATTATATATATATATATATATATATCTTTCCTTTATCCTCCTCCTGCCCCAAAGAACTGGGGGTAATGGGTGCGGTGTCATGCATCGGAAAAGAAAGCAGTAGAGAATATGACAAAAGTCGAAGGAAACTCGTCACAGACAGAAAATCCACCCTAGACGCTTCATGGGACTGCGACGGACCTTCTCACTATGGTAAAAAGGTTGAATGAAAGGGTTCTTGTTTAGTGTCTAGATTTTGTGTGCTTTGACTCTCTGGATCTTTCAAAATTTCTGTAAATACGGTTTTAGCGTTTTATAATTTCCTATTTTAAATTTAGGTTTTAGCGTACAAACAATTTTATCCTGATTTCACATTGTTTTTTTTTTTTTTTTTTTTTTGACTGTTTGTTTTTGTCTGTTGTTTTTGTTTTGCTGTGGCTGTGTGTGCGTGTAGGATGGCAAATTTGCACAGGCGCGGACTTTCTATCGACTTTATTAACATCCGCGGCTTAAAATCTAACTTTGCATCCGTGGAATATCACCTCTCTAACTCTAACCCTAACCCTAACCTTTTGCTCTTGTCTGAGACTCAGATGGCTAAGAATTTATCCTCTAACTCATTTAACGCATCCAACTACAAACTTGTTTAATAATTTTTCGGTCTGCAGGGTGGAGTAATGGCCTATGTAAAACATAAAAACACGATAAAAAAAGTCCGCGTGAATCTCCAAACCCCTAACTTCGATGTTCTTTGGCTTAAATCTTTCTTCCTTCTACTACAATAATATTCTTGTGTTTCTGCTACTGTTCTCCTAACAGAACAGATTTTCACGCTTTTTTGAATATCTTACTACTTCTCACGAGACTGTTATATCTTCTCATCCAAATACTGAGGTCCTCTATTTAGGGGATTTCAATGTACACAACACTGAATGGTTGGGGTCCTCTCATACTGATTTAGGTGGGGAGGAGGCCGAATCATTCAGCATTCTCAACGATCTGGAGCAACTAATTAAAGAACCCACACACATTCCGGATCGTCCCAACCAATTCTTGAGCACACTTGACCTATGTTTCACCACTAGTCCTTCTCTCTTAAAATACACCACTTTCGCTCCTATCGGTAAATCTGACCACAACCTTTTATCTCTTAATTTTAATACTTTCTCTCCAACAGCTCCATCCTGCCCTACGCGTTTTTTCTGGCACTTTGATCGGGCCGATTGGGGGGCCTTGCGTTGCTTCTACGCTAACTATAATTGGAATGACTGTTTTGTCTCTGGTGACGCTTCGACTTCTGCCGATAAGGTGGGAGCTGTAATCGTTGATGGGATGAGCAGGTCATTCCTTCTTCAACTAATTTTCTCTCCTCATAATCCATGGTTCGATCGTGCTTGTTCTCTGGCCATTCAGGCTAGAGACAGTGCGTATCGGGGGTGGAAAAATTCTCGTTCTCCTATCACTCTCGCTAATTTTCATTCAGCTAGAAATCGTTGCAGGGATACTCTTCGACGAGCAAAGCGGGCTTTCATCAAACGAAAGTGCGCTAACCTCCTTGGTTCTCCTACTGACAAATCTTTCTGGCCTCTTGCCAAAAACATCTCTAACAACTTCTGTAAATCTGTCTTTCCTCCTCTTATTCGCTCTGATGGTTCTGTTGCTAATTCTCCAACTGAAAAGGCCAATCTCTTCGGCCTCCTATTTTCCTCTAACTCAACCCTGGACGATTCTGGCATTCCTCATCCTCCTCCTTCTCCTCTCAGGTGTCCTATGCCTTTGCCTGTGATTACATTCGATCGGGTGCATGGGCTCCTGAAATCTACGAACGTTAGGAAGGCGGGTGGCCCGGATGGCATTCCTCCCCGAGTTTTGAGGGAGTGTGCTTCCGTGCTATCCCCGCCCCTCGTTCAACTATATTCTCTATGCCTCAATACTAACACTTTCCCTCAGTGTTGGAAGCGCGCATATGTCCAACCTATTCCGAAAAAAGGAAGCCGCTCTGATCCTTCTAACTATCGCCCTATAGCTCTTACTTGTATCCTATCTAAAATCTTTGAAACCCTTCTCAACTCTCATTTCTTAGATCATCTGGAATCTCATTCACTTCTTTCCGATCGCCAGTACGGCTTTCGGCGCTCGAGGTCTACTGGCGATATACTTTCCAATCTTACTGATTTATGGTTTTCCCCCTTAGAAACTATGGGGAGGAACTTGCGTGGTGGCGCTTGACATATCCAAAGCATTTGACTCGGGTATGGCACGCGTCAGTGCTCTCCAAGCTCCCCTCCTTTGGGTTTCCTCCTTCTCATTGCTTATTTTGTCTACTTCTTTCAAATCGCTCAATATCGGCTGTTGTTGATGGGGCGACGTCTTCTTCCTTTTCTGTCAATAGTGGTGTTCCTCAGGGTTCTGTCTTATCTCCTACTTTATTCCTACTTTTCATTAATGATCTTCTCACCTGCACATCTAACTCTATTTACTCATTCCGATGACTCGACCCTTCATCTTCAACTCATTCATTTTGCTCCTTCTTTTAATCCTAGATTGCTCTCGTCTTAATCCTATTCCGATTCTATTCTCGCTTATCTGGATAGAATTTCCGGGTGGTGTCGTCTCAACCTTGTGAAATTCATTCTTTAAAAACCAAACTTCTACAAATATCTCTCTTTAAGACACCTTCTTAATTTCCTATCTCTTTCGACGGTTCTTCTCGTCTCTCTTTGACAATAATAAACATCTTGGCCTTAAACCATTAAACAAAAAAAATGTCTTGGAAACCTCACATCACAACGGTTGCTAAGGCGGCCTCAAAGAAACTGGGAGTCTCTTGTTTAGACCTGCGCGAACTTTTTTTTCTCTCAAACAGTTCAACTCCCAGTTATTACAAGGGCCTCATCCGCCCTTGTATGGAGTACTGCTCTCATAACTGGGGGGGGGCGCTGGTTTCACCCGGCTTTTGATAGGGTTGAATCAAAAAGGCAAGCACTTATAAATTGTCCTGTTTTTCTAGTTCACTTGACCCTCTATCTTGCGGCGTGCGAATGTTGGTGCTTTTCTCTTTTCTAATAGGTACGTAGCGGCAAAGTGGAAGAGGGAACTTTTCCACTCGCGTGCCACCCCCTTTAAGACGCCCTCGTAGCACAAGGGGTGCTGTGGTCTGCACATGAGTTTTGTGTTGATATCAGCAACTCCAGACTAGTTCGCTGCGGTTCCTCCCCTTCTTTCCTGCCACCTCTGTTCTGTGGAATTCTCTTTCATCTTCTGTGTTTCCTACTCAATTTAATATCCCTCACTTTAAAGCGTGTCTGTGCTCATCTGCGTTAGTTGAATTTTTTGTTGATTTTAACACCCCCTCCCTTGAATAGGGCTTTGCCTGTGAGCGGTGGGTGATAATGTAAAAAAAAAAAATAAAAAAAAAAAAAAAAAAAGTGAGAAAAACCATGCCCCCATACAAAACCCGCCATTCTCTCCTATTATGCACCCTTTATTCTCCCCTCTGCCAAACTCACATTCTCTCCTTCAGACATTGCGTTCACCGACTCAATCCACTTTTCTTCTTCGGTCTCCCAGCCGGTTCGGTTACCACACAACTTCGCCACTAATACATCAGCCTTTAACCAATACGACTAATCATTCATCCTTTCCACATGACCAAACTATCTGCAACATACTTTCATTTATTCTCTCATTTACCCCTTTCTTCACACCACACAATCTCTAATACGTTCATTCTCATTTTATCAATTCTTCTCACCCTAAGCATGACCCCAAGATTGTCCAAGATAAACGTCCACAGTTTCGATCTATTACTTCTTAATCACGCGCTTAACCTCACTCTATAACAATAACAACAGGTAACAACATCCCTCATGTAAGAGAAACTAGCGCACTCAAGACTTAGTACTTTTACATTCACCAACGATTTAATTGCACCAACCACCTTCCTGCCATTCACAACTTTCCTACTACACTCTGCATCATCCGTTCCCTTCTCATCCAACACATACCCTAAATATTTAAACTCAGACCTTGTTTTCCAGCTGCTCACCATCTTAACAATAACTTCACACGGGATGTCCTCAACTCACAACCATAACCTTACTCTTATCTACGTTTACCTTTTCTTCAACCCTCCTTTTACACACCTGCCAAATCTCTCTAAACCACGTCCTCTCAACTCATAATACAAGATTCGCCATCTCACAGAACCATCATCCGCATATAAAAGGTAGGGCACCCTCCACTCATCTCCATTCTCCATCATTCTAACACCATTTCCTGCCATCACCACCTCGAATTCTTTCATAACCCCATCCATAATACAAATTGAATAAACCAAGGAGACATAACACAACCCTGTCTCATTCCGCTATTAATCCTAAACCAATCCCCATTGACACCATTTTATTCTTACACAACGCTTCACTATCGTCATACATACTTTTGATTCCATTCAGAAGCCTACCACCAACACCATATATCACTAAACCTGCATAAAGCTCCCTATTAACTCTATCATACGCCTGTTGCAATCCATAAAACCTAAATACAATTTATTCTTCTTCTCCCTCATTTTCTCAATCATTTGTTTCAATGTAAAGATTTGATCCACACATTCTCTACCACTCTACACGCACCTTGTTTCTTCACCAATCAGTTCCCTTCAGTCACTCGACGTAAACTCTTTTCGACCAAATACCAGATATACCTTCCCTAACAAACACTCAATAACTTATTCCCTTATAATTTCTACAGTTCCTTTTTCTCCTTACCCTTATATAAGGGTACTATTACCGCTCTCTTCCAATCCCCTTGAACTATTAACACTCCAATAAACTGCTTTAAAATTACAATCACTTCCAAATCATCAATCCCATCTCGCCTCCGTTCTTGATCATTTCACCCGTAATTTCATCTATTACCTGCAGATTTACAATTCTTCAACTTTCTCACCCTACCCATTACCTCCTCCTTAACTATAACCTCCCCAAAATAACTATTCCTTCTTGCACCATCAAAACTACACACACTCACTATCACCTCTTCATTACTTGACTCTCCTCATCAGTCTCGAAGTGTTCTTTCCACACTCACCTCACATCCATTTCATCAGTTACAAGAGCACCATCCCTATTCATAATTCTAAGCAGATTCCCTTATTCTCATTCTACCTTTGCGCCTTTCCTCCAGAAAGCTATTCCAAATTCTACTTGTATGTCCCCCGTTCATATCGGCCTCCTTCCAAACTGGTTCATTTTCTTGACCTCTTGTTTTCTCCTACGTATGCGAACCTTTTAGTATTTCTTTTTTCCCTCCTTATATAATTCCAGCATCTTTTTTTGAGACTTCATCATTTGCTTTTAGTACATTCATTCAACCACGCTTCTTTTTACCTTTAACCGCTTTCA
>JABUQX010072316.1:0-7500 GCA_015478945.1 Trachelipus rathkii
TCAAATAAATTCTAAATAAGTGAAAAACTGCATTAAAAATAATAACAATAAAAATTATTAGAAAGTATGAGAATTAAAATAAATGCTCACTACACAGGAAGAAAGATACAATTAAACGATAACATCAAATTAACAATACACCCTTAATAACACAGTAATTAATTAATAATAATAATAATAATAAATAATTAATAATAATAATAATAATAATAATAATAATTAATAATAAAATAATAATAATAATAAATTAAGTATATAATAATTAATTAATAATAATAATAATATAATAAAATAATATAAATTAATAAAATAATAATAATAATAATGAATTATAACTAATAGTATTTATTTACTGAACAAAGTTAAGAGGAATGATTGTGCCTCGTGACGATCGTAACTCTCTTCTGTACCTCAGTTTTTTCAACTGGAAATGATAAGTTTTTTTTTTTATCACATTTTAAACATATCTCGCAATTACACAGTTCACAAGGGGCTCAGTGCGTTTTTTAGATAAATTTTCTCTTTTTCTTTTTATACCCTCTAGTTTCTTATAATTTTCCTCCAACCGGTAAAATAATTGCTTTATCAGCATTATTCAGGAATATAAACAGTTTTCGTATTTCTGTTGGTGAAAATTTTCGTGGCGGAGAAAACACGATGAGATAGTATTTTAGGTTATTAAGTTCACGTAGTTAAAAACCGTGGGGGGAGATCTGAGATACACCTCCATTTATAACTTTTAAGAAGTTTTCCTTGAGCGTGATTATACTATCTGATGACTGGCTGAGGCTACAGGGCATTGTATATTCCTGAACCAATAAAGTCCACGGGATTAACTAACGCGCTAGGAAAAGAATAAGAACTATTTTGGTGATTTCAGCGAAGAGATTACCTCCGCAATGTGTCCTTACGTCTGATGAAACAATATTCATGTGTAATAAAAAACTTACTGAGATGTTTAAATGGTGCGAAGTAAACAGTAAATGTTCCGCAACCTCATATTCATTCCGTTATTCATGGAGTGTCGTCGCGTACTTATATTATTTTTATATGCACTCTTATATTCTATAAATGATTTCACATCTGCAGATACCTTCATGGATGAGTTTCAAATAAGGATTTTAATATATTCGTTAAACTTCGCGTTGAAATATCGTTATAACATCCGATTATTAACTTTTACAGGTACTTTCAATTATAATCTCATACTTCAACTTAATAATATTAGTCAGAGCGAATGGTCATTCCGCAGCCTGTTTGGCCGAGAATAATAGTTCTCATCAGGAACATGAATATGCTAGACCATCCTCTCCCATGATTGAAACTTTTAGCCAGCTCGAGTAAGGATGTAGTGATGAATATTAATTATTGGTTCCTTTAAATATTATCATTAACGTTACCCCTTAATTGCGCTAATGATTATTTTCAAACTTACTCGTGATATATACATAACGGGGCTTTACAAATTATGCCATATCGTTCTGGTCAGTATCCAATTAGGTATTTCTTCTGTATTGTATAAGCCATTCTTCCTAAATATATTGAAAAGTTCACGTACAGATATCATAGATTGTCTTATTTTGCGGTGTGATCAGTGTAAATAGAATCCACGATTTACCATTTTCTTTGTAATATGAAATAAATTAGCACTCCAGGGAAACCCAAAAAGTTTTACAAATAAATAATTGTAAAGTTATCTAGAAAGCATCTTCTTTAAATGTTTTGATGGATAGTATTCTCCTAATTGAGTCACAAAATATATAATGCCTGCTTTTGTATTTTGACGTGAACTCAACATCTGATCAGCCTATGTTACTCTGTAATAGTTCCCCTCTTGCGCATGCTTTTAGCTCATATTAAGGTTTCAGCTCGTGCAAACCCGTAAAGTCAAAGAACCCGTACGGGTTCGTCTCAAAATGTACATGGAGATTATTATGAGGCCCTCAATATTCTCTTGACCTCCATTCCTGATTATGTTTTATGGTTGTGTCCTTGAAAAATTCCAAGAGTTACGTTGTTTAGGATTTTTTCTCTTCGTCACTTTTGACTAATAACTATTTTTGTAGTCGTATTAAAACATAGCGCAGGTCTTAAAGCATACGACGAAATGAAATATTTTCTTCGGATGTTCAGACACATAATATATTAAGTAGTTTCATGTCTTGTATTCAGTATAATTACCCTCTGGTTTACTATAGTTTCTTGTTGGACAGTACATGTGAAAAGGTCAGTACCGTCGGATATTTTATTTATGCGAGATTGAAACCATCCACAGTAGAGAAGTTTTTTCCTCTTGTTCAATGTGCCTGTATAGAATATAACGGTTAAGTCTGAGCATGGATGCAATACAGCGGATAAACAGCTCCTATAGAATTATAGTAAGTGCTGTCTTTCAGCGAGAGACTCTAATAAACATCTTCTATCCTTGTTTAACCCTTTAGATTGTAACCTGCGATAATATAGTAAGAATTTGTACTTTGATAGAATTATTTCCTTGCAAATTCTAGAGGGTCAAATAGACCAATTTATAAAACTATTTAGGAAACCTGTTTTTGGAAAAGAAAAATACATTTTTTAGTGTGCCAAAATAAAAAGCGGTCCACCGGTGACCGTTCAGGACTTAGAGTATATTTTAAAATTTTTTAGAGCACTCCACAGCATAGATTTTGCTAATAAACTACGGCTCAATTATTACTACCTCACACCAATGCAAAATTAGGTATAAAATAAATAGATATAATGATATTTTTTGAATTTTTATTATAAAATAATTTTTCTCTTAATATGAATATGTTTTCTATCAACTCATTAAAGTATAATATATTTATAAAATTCTTTATATATATATATTTTTTAATTAATAGATATATAATAAATAAATAGTATACTATATATATATATTATATATCATTATAGTATATATAATATATATTATAATATATCATATATATATATATTCAATATATATTATTTAAAAAAAAAAAAAAAGACAAAAGCCACATGAATTAGCAATATGAATAGTGGTACCTTGGTGAATAGTACAGAATACATATATTTTATATATATATTAAATATTACTAACATATATACTCTTAGTATATATATATTATTATATCAAAATTTTATTATATATATTATATTACTATTATACATATTAATGACCTTTATTATGTAATTCGTATTATTAAGTAGCTTAGTGACTAATAGTATCTGTATATTAGGCATATATCTGATATAATAGTATACTATATATATAATAATATATATATATATACTATTATATATATATATATAGCTATATATATAATATATATATATATTATATATATCATTATTTAGGTATATATATATAAATTATAATATATATAGATATATATATATATATATATATATATATATAGTAAAATATCAGAGAAGTATAATACTAATGTACATATCTCAGTTTTTATATGTGATTTACTAATTATAAAATATATATCATTCAATCTACTATATATTTACTATAATAGTATATATATATTATCATATATACTTATATAATACTCTAATACTTATATATATTATTTATAATTATAAGTAGATACATATTATATATTTTATATTTTATTTAGCCTGAAGTTATAGTATAGCTAAATCATAATAATACTATATACAGTAAATTAATATATAATATATATATTCTTTTTCAACAATATATAAATTACTTCAAATTTTAGTACCGTATAATATAGATTTTCTTTCTCATCATTTAGGAGAGCGTGAGGTGGTCGCCTTTATGTATATAAATATATAATATATTATGATCTCACTATATGTAATCAATTATCACTCACAGAGCCCTGAACATAATATAATATATACTATATATATATTATAATAATATACAACGTATATATATATTATACTCATATATATATTATATATTATTATCATATATTATATATATATTAATATATAGAGTTAAATCAAAAATTAATTATAATAACGATATTATAATAGTATTAAATTGATTATATATTAATATGAGTACTCACACTTGAATTTCTTATAGCAGCTATAACTGTAACTATAGTATTATTTTTATATAGTTTCTTTTAACTCTCATTTATATATAATATTTTGTTAGGGGTAATATAAATTATACATATCGGTCGTTAGAAAGTCTACTACCTATGAGTAATAATTAAGTAGTATAATATATATATAATATAAATAATTATAATGATAATAATATGATTCAGTATATATAATATATTATTATATATATATAAATATATATTTTATATATATATATTATATTACTGATAATCATGTATCATCTATTATAAGTTATATCATTGAGTACTGATTTCTTTCAATACTTAAAAGTAAGGTATAAATTAAATGTATAACCTCAAGATTGTTCTACACAGTTCGTAATGTTATTCGATATGAATTTCCTTCTACATCTTTATCTGGAAATCAATATATTTCTAATGATATGTCCCTGTTTTAATATTTTCATAATCTTTTTGACGCCAAAAAATGGCAACTGAATGCGAGGCAAATTGATTTCCCGCAGTGTATAGCAGACAATTTACAATGTCTAAAACTAAGTGTATGACTATAAGGTATATGTTTCTCACTTTTATTTTATAAAATATTTTTAAAGTGTGTTTCTGCTTTAAATATGATATATATATATATATATATATATATATATTAAATATATATATATATATATATATTGTAGGTGAGTATTAGAATTTGATGTTTTAATGAAAACGTTATTGTGATTTACTAATAAATATATTATATATTATATAATAAATAGAATAATTATCCATAGCCGTATATATATATATATATATATATTCAATCATTACATAATTAAAGCTATTATATATATTCTATATATATATATATATATATATATATATACTATTGTTATAGTGTTATCATTACATATTATAGATATATTACATGCTTTTTTCTTTTTATGCTTTTGTATACTACACATTTATTTCTATTCCTATGATCTTAGAAGATTCAGTATAATTATAATATCTTTCTTTATTATACTATCGAATAATATTTAATGTTGATTACTATATCAGTTTTTATAAAGTGAGTGTTTTTCATTTCATATATATAGTATTGACATTCCTAACTAAATAGGTTTATATATGTGTGACATATAATATATATATATAATTATTTTATTTATGTATAAATTTATACAATTATATTCTATAATTCTTATAGATTTCTATGAGTAGACCTTTTTTTGACTAATATATAAGGTATAATATTATGCTATTAACCTCAATACTATATATATATATAATAAGTATATAGCGTAACTCACAAGTATTAGTTCTAACTAATATATACCTACACGGGTCGTATTTATTAAATAGTACCTATCTATATCAATATAAGTAATTAAGTACACACTGTTATTAATATATAATACATCTCTATACTATAGTTATTACTAGCTTAGAGTATCCGTATATAATAATACTGAAGGAAGGTTATTGAGCATGCATAATTTTTCCATGCTTAAGGAGTCAACCTTCATATATATTATATATATATATATATATATATATATTAATTATATATATATATAATATATATTATTAATATATTAGATATTATATAATTAATAAATTAATAATATTAATATAAATATATATATATTATATTAATATATTATATGTATATTAATTAATTTAAGTTATATATTAATATATATTATATATTATTTAATATATATATATTATATATTTATTATAAATAATATATAATTAATATTATATATATATAATATATATATATATTTAATAATATATATTATATATATATATAATAATATATTTTAATATATAGTATATATATATATATATAATAAAAATTTAATATATATATATATGATATATTATTATATTAATTATATAATATTAATAATATAATATAAAATGAGGCATATGTATAGAGATGAGGTTAAAACAATGCTCTTCCCTTTCGTTTTATAAATATTGTAAACAAAGCATTGTAGGTATTTGTGCCGAGGGAGGTTGGCAAAGATGAACTATTGCCCTTTTTCGCAAAGGACTGACATTCTTGAGCTTTTTGCCAAAGTTTTGCAATGTATATTTCCCCTCATGTAAAACATCATGGCTCAAGTGGGTATAAAGGTTTATCGGTTTATCAGTTTTTGGTTCTAGTTCATAGATGGCTGTTGATATAGGAGTCTCATCTATTTCTCGTATCATGATCAGAGGTATGCTCTGAGCACCCGGGCTCTGTGCTATTTCGACAGGTCTTCACTTACTCGGGCGTTGCCATCTACTCAACAAATTCATAAGGCCCGATGCGCACTCGTGCGGCGTTATTGAGATCAAACTAGTTCGCCATGTTGCCTTTGTTGAGGAAGACCTCTCTGCTCACATGGAACCCTCCGGGTATAACACAGGCATTGAACAACCGCTAAGGTTCAACGAATAATAAAAAGATACCCACTGTACCATTTTCGGAGCTGGCAAGCTCTGGAGGTCCACAGTTATATAATAGCTTCATATGAGCATATCGCTTCAGCATCAACTACCGCCCTATTACCTTGTTGTACTTCCTGCTTACAGACAAATGGCCTCTTCGATATCAACATATTTGTTTTCCCTTTCGCCTTTCCCCACCCTGGCGGACACATATCTGGGTGGTCACTCACCCAAAAGCAATAATTGATTTAATAGGCGCTCTGTATCCGCCCGACTTGTAGTATCGATACCAACGTATGCAACACCAAATCAGTACTCTATCAACCCAAATCATCATAGCTTCCCCTTCCCTCTTTCTTCAGATCTTTTTCCTTAATTGCTTCCTTCAGTCGATTTAGGCGCACAGTTGATGCAAAGAAAATCCCCTTCTCCCTTCAAAACACCTGCCAAATCCATGGACGAGAACCAGTTATGCAAAAATATGCTTGTAATTCTTTACTAGGGAACCAGCACAAAAGGCATATTACCCATTCACCTCTTACAGAATGTTATATAATTTAACTACACTATGTCTATAATTATATGTCCATATATATATATTATATATAATATATATTAATTAATTATATATAATAGTATATATATATATATAGATATATATATATAAATATATTATATATATATATATATATATATATTATATTAATTATATAATATTATAAATGTAATATTATTAATACATATATATTAATATATATATATATATTATATATATATATATATAAATATATTATATATAATTAATTATAGTATATATATATATATATATAATAATATAATATATTATTAATATATTATAATATTATCGAAATCAATTATAAAAAAATATATAGGACAATAAATATGTATATATATATATATATATATATATATATATATATACTTAGTTATATATATATTATGATGAGTATATTATATACTAGGTTTTATTATAATAAATGATATTATAATTATTACA